>JAMKCH010005623.1:0-32777 GCA_023653785.1 Ophioderma brevispina
TGGGTGCCTCAAAAATCTCTCGTTGCACCTTTAATTTACTGGATTATCTTTTAAAATTACTTTGTCTGAAAAGTCAGTATTATCATCAAGATGAAGTAATAATTGGTATTTCTATTAATGTAAACATTACACATGGTGACACATTTTTTATTTGAAACTTCCTTGCATGTCTAGAGTTAAATCAATCAAGCTGAAATAACTTTGATAATAACCCATAGACTGTTGTGACTTCCTGTTTGGCCATGCTTTTGGTTAAAATAATGGAACTTATTCATAAGTGGCCATTTGCAAATGTTGCAATGAGGCAAAACCAGTGTGAATGCCATTGTTTTGCTAAACTCGTCAAAACTGCCTGGCTTTCAGCTTTGGCGACGATGCTTACCAGTTTTGTCCCATCAACAGCAGAGAAGGACTAATTACGACTGAAATTTAGCTATATCATGAATACTGGTTTGTAGTATGATAAAAGCATACATTGTATAATACTTTCTAGATAATAACTTTTGATGATATAAACTGAGAAAACTGTTCATATTTAGTTGCAAATATATTGGTTATTTAAATTGATGTGATTTAAATCAACCTATCCTAAATCACTTTCAATTTCAGTCTTGGAATGTACCATGATGGTGGATTCACAGACTGTCCCAACAGGAGGAACATTATGGCATCGGTCAACTCTGGTGGATCAGATGCTTTCAGGTGGTCGCAGTGTAGCAACATGGACTTAAATGATTTCCTAAGGTAAGTGATTAAAAAAGAAGGCAAGAGTTCCATATGTACCCCCTTTTAAGTTATACATGTAAGAAATTGTTTATTTTTGCCTTAAGTATTTTTGCCTTAAGGTGAGGGTATTTGTTAGTGTAAGGCCATAAATATTTAAAGGGGGTATATATGGAACTCTTTCCAAAAAGAAATAGCTAAGGCTATTAGCAGGGCATTGAAATCCCCTGGCTTTAGTAGACCAATATTGTGATAGTGTATTCCATCTGTATTTTATGTGTGTGGTCATTAGATTGTAGGCAAAAAGTCTGACTTCAAATTTTAATCTTTGGGTAGAGAACCTTAAGATAATTAGAGACTTCTTATCAAGGTTGTTACTGATTTTCATCAAGTAAAGTGCCCCGTTTTGAGTAGTATTAAGTTGATGGCAATCTTTGGGGTAGGGCCCTGAGTTTAGTCAACATATTTCAGGTCATCTTGGAGTTAAGTGAAGTAATTTGGGTTGTATAACCACTTCAACAACTTGACTTTAAACCATGTTCAACCTTCTGTTAATTAACTACATTTTATTACTTTTACTACTATTTTATGTCTGGAATCAAATCGGACATATCATTAAAATGATGTGCGTTGACTTTGCATGCACAGCTGCACTTGACCAAGTAACAAGGCATCCTAGTAACATGAATATGTTTGCACGATTGGTCAATTCAGCAGAGGTTTATTGTAATTTTGTTGCGTGCTACACTTGGCACAAATTATATTCACTGTGATCGGCACAGGGTGACCCGTTTCGGGTTTGATTCCAGAAGACATAAGTAGTATTTCTATGCTTATACCACTGCCAGGGCATTTAAAAATGTTAATATTACAATATTATTGTGATTCATTGGTAAGCATGTTGAAATCAGATGATGCATTAAAACTCAAGTATTATATTAAATTGCAAAGAGGAGTGTTAAGTTAACGAGACAGTCTTTTAGGGCGAGTGAGTTTTGCTCCCCTACAGCTCTCCGTAAGTGCATTTGATCGCTACCCTGATGTAGCTCTTAAGTGCATTGTAGGAGAGTGATTTGTAACTCCTCTTGGAAGATCATTTTTTTTATGTATATTGCAGTGGTAAATGTTCTTAAATTCTCCTCTGAATACTCCTTAATTTGACATTAGAGCTTTTAGGAGAGCACTACCTCTTTTAAAAGACAATGTCTGGTTAGGCTCACTTTGGTTGCAGAAGAGGAGTCAAAATTATTCCAGTTATGAAGTTATGGATTTGTTTACGTTCATAATATGTTGGCTTTTGACTGGTTAATCAAAATATTGAACTTACATAAAACCTAATCCATGGCCAAGGCGACATTATAATTAGAATGGTATTTCATGGAAAAGTTATGGATTAGAATTCCAATCAAATCAATAAGTTGCTCTAAGGTCATCTGATACAAATGGAATTTGTCATATGAAAGTTTTTTCACATGGTAAGAATTTAGATCATTCTCTCAATGCCATGTACTAAGCTTATTAGGAGATTATGTGCAATGATATGATACTGGCTAACATAAAGGGGTCTTGGTGTCATAAAATTAGAACTGCCAAGTGCAAGCTTATTTTCTGACAATAAACTAAGACAACCTGTCTACATTTAAAAATGACAAGGACAAGATAAAATTTGATTGCATTTTCCTGCAACATGGTTAGGCATTTCTAGTGAAATTGCGTATGTTACAAATGACGCCACAAGTTCATCAATACTCCATTAATGCCTTCACTATAAAAAAAGAATGTTTAATTTTGATATTTATATTATTGAATTGGTGTACCCTAATGGTTTTAAATTAGACCCACTGTTCAGGATACTATGCAATTGTACATCAACGCATGGGAAAAATATAAACCTACTGGAAAGTTGGTGGTAATTATAAAGTTTACTTTCCAAGAATATTGTAATAATCATTTTAATAATTGCATTTTCTAGCTCACCTGAGTCGAGCTGCTTGGATAACCCCCCTCTCGACATGCCTGAATTCTATCCATCCACGGCCCCTATGGCTGGATACTACTTCAATGCCACACGTCAGTGTCAGATGACCTTTGGCCCAGAGGCTACAGCTGCTGTCAAATATGTGGATACTAAGGTTGGTGTAACTTGTGAACATGAAAAACTGCCCAGTTCAGATGTTTATTGATACATTGTTGTGATATGACTTGCAAGAGTTTAAATGCTTGTATGACTTAAAAGTGGAAATTCAAAAGTTGGTAATGACCTGAATTAAGTATAAAGTTTTCATCTTGATAGAATGACCTTTACCCTGAAATCCTATCTGTAAAGTTTAATGCCAATATTCAATCCATTTTGATTTGAGAACTAAAAATGCAATTTTGTAATCCTCAGAGTACTATGTAAAATTAATATTGGTTGACCAAAATGGAGCACCTTTTCACTCAAAACTTCCTAATGAAATACCCTTTAGCCGTAAGATTTCAAAGGGTAAACAAGAGTAGTAGTATGTAGTAGCTTTCTTGAGATACCAAAATTTTGACCACTTCCAGTAAAGTCAGGGGTTCTGGGGATGAGGTTATTAGCGATCGGGCCATGGCCTTTTGAATCACTTCAATTGGCAACGTGAACACCAGCACAAATTGGTTTAGTGTTTAAAAGTGGCAAAACAGTGCTGATCATTTGAAGTGGGAATTGTTGATGAGATTACAAAAATTGGCAACATGAAAGATGACATCTGAAATAGTGGGAATAAGATTTGCAGCTTTTGAAAACTGCTATTTTTTGTGTATAACTCACACAGAGTTATATTGCCATGAAAGAGGTATTAAAATTGGGCATAAGAGGTTTCTTTAAGTTCAGTTTTACACTTCTGACTCTATTGTGAACAGTGTATTTCATTAATAGTAGGTAAGTATGTCAGATTTTCAACTTATTTCCATGAATAAATGGATGCTGCAGTAAACAGTATCATGCTAAAATTCAAAAAACTTCTTTAAAAAAATAGAGGCAAAGTTGAGCAAGTAAAACTGGATTTAAAAACATTGGTTTAACTAACTATTCATTGGATATGAAACCTAGTGTCCAATCTGCTTCATTCAATGTACATGCTTTTGCTTATAATGCATATTGGTGTTGCTAGATACAGGACTGGAAGGAACAGAACCCTAAAGTAAAAAGTGTGAGATAGTGCTTAAATGTTAAGTGCAGTGGTCAATAACTTAAAAACATTACTGATTTCTATGACCTATATTTTATCACATTATTTATGTTATGTAGAACATGTGTAGTGCCCTGAGGTGTGATCTTGGTGACTGGGCAAATGGAGTAACCAATGACATCCCTCCTCTTGATGGTACCAGGTGTGGAAAATCTCACAGAGAAGTAAGTACAGTAATAAGCTTATTATACACTGAGAACCAGAGTGTAGATTGAGACTTAGCTGGAATTTTACTGTGTGGTTGTTGTTACTTGCTGTTGAAGTTGTCAATATGGTCCTGGTCTTGTACCATCAGTTTATACCTCCGTGTCTATGGGTCCTCTTCTCCTTGTACCATCAGCTTATACCAGCAAGATTTTTGTTGGCACACTGCCCTTCTGATTACATTGCCAAACCATTGTCATCTCCGCTTACAGGTGGTCTTGGAAAGCTTCAATATTGCTTTGTTTGATGTTTTATTTGTCCAGATGAGTTTCAATGTAGCCAAGCATATTGGGTGCAGTGGTTCAATTCTTCTAAACAATGACCAAGACTAGAACCGGGAGTTACCTGTTAACTATCCAGCTGTGTGCGTGATCAGTGTTTCCATTCGTGGACATGTTGATAACATTAAAAAATGGCTGCCAAATTTGGCGCCTCCACAAAAATATTCTAGGGCCATAAATTGTTTGTAATCGAAGTTATCCGGCTTTGTGTTCAGCCGTGATGTCATCCAAAAATGGAACATGTTTTAAAATTACCTACCAGGCAGTTAAATATCCAAAATGTCCAGAGAAACAAGTCACTATAGGCACTGCCATATTTGAGTTTATTTGTCGATCCCTCTTTAATTGCAGCACCATGTAATTATGTCGAAGGTACACAACAACTCGACAAACATGGGATTTCTCCATTTCCATAAAAGTCGGAGATAATTTAAAGAAGCAGCTGCACTGGAATTTATCATTTTCATTTTTTTACTGATGACAGATAATTTTGGTTACAATTTGACCTGTATTTAAAAGATAACTGAAAAATAAGTTTATGCTGAAGTGTAAATGTGTAGTTCATTTTCTAAATGTGCAATAGTTTTTCCGTTCATATAGACATACAAATGTATACATATCCCTGCACTAGACAAGACACACATGATCAATGTTTTTACAAGCATAAAAAATTAAAGGGGAAAGGAAACACTTAAGTGTTACATTAATATGATGCAGGTAGAACCTGAGAAGCGAGCGCTCAGATACACTTTTTCATTCTGTCATATTTTTAATTTGAATATTTACCAATCGGCATCAACATAAAGGAGTAACCTGAGTGCTAGTCTTTTTCAAAGACTTAATGGTAGCTAGAATGACGCTCTTATGCACATCGGACAGACTTGACTAAAGGTTAAAAGTGCTGGTCACAAATATTTAAATCTAAATGAGCATTTTTGGAAATTTCACTGTTTTGCAGAAGGGTTAATCCACTAACCCCAACAGATTTTGAAGTCAATCATTTGTTAACAAAATTATCATAAGACTTATTGAACGAAAGGTGATTTTGTAAATGTCACTGCACTGGGACCGAGGCTGCCATAGAAAATGCACATAATTGACTTCCAGTTTGGAAATCCCAAATCCCCAAATCCAGCAGTTTGTGTCCGGCCCCCCTGTTTTAAGTCGTATTTATTCTCTCTACTTCCAAGCCGAATATAATGACAGCTTTGCTTAAAAAAAATTGTTTGTTTGCCATAATCCAACCAGCTCTATAAAATCTCAGGGAAAAAACAGTTAAGCGTTGGGTTTTACAAAAAAGTAAATACATTAAAGGGGCATTTCACGATCCACAACCTCGTCCCCCGACTTAATTAAAAAAAGTTGAGATTTTTATATCATCCGAATCGTTTAGGCTTAGTAATCCACGTGTACCTGTACAAATTCGGCCGTATCTGTAAGAAATTCGCAATTTTGTATTTTCTGTCCGTAAAGAAATTACAGCACGGTAGCCTTTGGGAAACAAGCAAATTTATGGTCATAACACAAAACTCCAAGATAGGGATCAACTCAAATTTTGTGAATAAGCTTTTCTCAAGGATATCTAGGCCTAATGAACAGTGAATAAAACAGAAGGTGCTGGAATCACGAAATGCACCTTTAACCCCCCCAAAAAATGAGGTACCATACCTTAATTGCACTTTGACCCAATTATAATTCACACAAAAGATGATGTATGGCATAGTAGTCTTAGTCTTTCATGTAGCAAAGGAGTTTTGCTTATCCAATGTACCGTTTCAGCAATACAGCAATTATGCATATTTAATTAGCTCATTTGCATACCTAAGCTACATATATCACATACTTTCAGATTGCAAAAAAGATGCGCACCACGATGCAGCGAAGGAATTTTGTTTATCCGATGTACCATTTCAAAAAATATAGCAATTGTGCTTATTTTTGCATATTAATTAGCTCATTTGCATACCTTATTTGCCAGAAAATATGCCCAAATTCTAATCGGGTCAAGAACTCTTCAACTCACTTCCTTCCAAGTCGCATCTTTTTACGGAACTCTAGATAACTTGTACACAAGCCTTGCAGGAAAAATTTCTTAAATTATGCATATTAGACAATTAGCATATTTTACACCCAAAATACCACTTTGACCACACATATCACATACTTTCAAATTGCAAAAAAATATGTGCACCATGATGGGCTTTCAGCGAAAACACAATTTATAAATAGGCCTGAATGAATAAAAAAAAACATCGGTCAACATCCTGGAAAATGGTGTAAATTTATGTGATTGATGATTAAAAGCTGCTGCGAAAGACTGTCATGACAAAATGCCTGAAAAGCTAATTATAAGTCTATTGGCTTGTAAAATATGATGAAAAAAATCGTCTGGACTTTGAACAAAACAGGCCTGTAGCTCAGGCTATACAACATACACAACAGGCATAGGCCTAGCTATGAAAGTAGAGCAGCGCAAGTAGACCTACTGATTGAAGAAGGCGTAGGCCTAACTTGGGTTAGGCTGGTACTTTTTGGTTTTGCTTGTCGAGACTTGAGCCGAGTCATTTGGTTAACTTTTTGTAATGCATGAATGTAAAGGGTTAAAAATGTAAAGCCATAGAAATGTTTGTCTTTCTAGGTGGGATAATGTATGTCAGAGGCTTGCAGAGCTGCAGTCCCCGGGCTGCAGTCTGCACTCAGTGGCCAGGCCTAGTCTAGACCTAGCCTAGGCCCTAGGCTTAGCCTGGTTAGTTTATGGACAGTGATGGACAACTCAATCATGTCATGTCATGATTAGGTAAATTGGGAATACATGGAATAGCTGCAAGTTAACTGGACCAGATTTGTGAATTTTATTCAATAAATTATCTATTCTAAGTTCTATTGCAAAGTAGAAAAAATACTCATACATGCATAGTCATAGCCTACAAGTACAAATACAACATACATGACATACGGCATAAATCCACGGGAGTAAACAAACAGAACCTGGGCCTCCGTAAGATGAACCGAACTTCTTATCTGGGCCTTGCAAAACACTACACTACTCATGATGCATTGATGGTACTGTGCCAGGTACTCCAGGCGTGTGAAACTGTGTACAAATGCCCGTAGTCTAGACGATTTCGATAAGCCACCTATTCAGTATTCTACTCCGAGTCAGAGATCCTGTCCGAGTCAGACTGTCCTAATTTATGCAGTATGCAGTGTGACTGGGGACGACTACGGACCACTGACCTGTATAGAGGTCAGTGCGGACGACGTACGCGTAGGGTCGCAGCATAATTTAATTACACAGCTCTACATACGACTGGTTTGATTTTTAAAACATCAGCACAACATTAGGCCTATCATAGGTTTAATGTTAGAAAACAAGTACATAAAAAATAAATTTGCGAGAAAACAAAATATCCAACAGAATGGAGAATAAAATAAATTAATTGTTGAATATCGGACTACAAATTGAAATTAAATTTTAAAGATGGCGAATCCCTCTCTGGTACCCGTCGATTTATAACTCCGTAGGAGTTAGTGGTAAGAACGAAAAGGGGGATCAAATGATGGTCGGTATTTTTTAAACCTGTCAGACTATAGATTTTCAATAGCTTTCAATACGTGTATACGCGTTTGTCTATAAGAGCTTCGCTTCACGCTCGCTTATTATACACATTATTAACATCTACTTGCAAATTAGCAAGGAAGCATTATCAGCAATGCACACTTTGTAGAAATCAGATTTATATATACAGCATGCCCTTATAAAGCCATAACATTAAATTGATAAGGCAAAAAGAAAAAATCCTATTGTACAAAATGAAGGCTGATTGGTATTACAACCCCAAACAGGTGATTGGGCCTATAGAATGTTTTTTTGTCACAGAAGTGTTAACAATTTACAATACGCAGGTGTGTGCCAGTTTTTAATAACGACCAAACTTAAGATAAAAAGATTGGAAAGGGAAAGTAAATAGACTTGATAGACTACCTGTATCCCGTTACTCATTGTATCCTTCTTTCATACCTAGGTCTGTATGCGGGGTTCCTGTATGAAAGTGTACAGCACTCTGGATTGCGATGGTGGACCATGTATACCTCAGTAAGTTTTTAACTGGTGATTAAGTAGAGATCAAATTTTCCATTTTACAGAAAAGAGAAACAAATGGCCATATTGGCTGTTTATATTTTATGGCAGCATTTGTAGAAATGGTTTATGATAAGAAAAGATTTTTTCCCTTAAATGAGCCAAATTGTATGTTGCATTTAAGAAAATAGAAACACGCAGAATTTAATATTTGTAAAAAGGAAAACTTTGGTCTCTGATTAAAGCAATAATGGCACATTTTTTGTAGAGCGCCCTCAATTTTCAAAATTTGATATTTTGGCACAGTTACGTTGGTAATTGTCTAGGAAACTAAACTGTGAACGAGAATGCTAAGAAATGCGTATTTATCATAAAATAAGTGATTTTGTAATTAGAATTGGGATCCCAGATTGGACTTAACGGCAGAGCTGGAAATGCTACGTTTATGTCCGTCCATGATGAAATAGTGCCACCTCGAGAAAATAACCTCTAACTTGACTTGCCTGAACCAATAAAACAACTAATGGATGAGCGTAGACACGTACATGGCGCTATTTCCCGACTATTTCACATTGTAAGGCCGTTTCCAGCAGCCGTTGAATTATTATCGGGATCCCCGATAATTATTCTAATTACAAAATTCCTTCGTTTGTGAGACGGACATTTTTCGAGCTTAACCATTCACAGATATAGTTTACTAGCCAGTTACCAATGCAACCGTGTAAAAATCTCAATTTTTTTGAAAAATTGGGGGTGCTCTTCAAAAAAATGTGCTAATATTGCTTTAAGTAACTCATGTGGAATAAGAGGTATTAATTGCTGCGAGCATGTTTGATGCAATTTTCTTGTGTGTGTGTGTTTGTCTCTGTGTGCATGCCTGTGTGTGTGTTCCTCTACAATTTTGGAAAATTTGTAATAAAATTATCAACTGAAAATTACACCCATTGAAAAGTATTGACAAATGAAGTGTTGGTAGAACCATTTTTTTGTACACACAAATTAATTGTACATGTGATGTGCGACATAAAATATATTAAATTGTTTTATTCAATATTGAAATTTTTCAACTTGAAAAGTAGTTAAAGGTGCAACGAGAGATTTTTGAGGCACCCAAATATTGTGTCACAATAGTAATTTCACTCAATAGATTTCTTTCCTTCTATTTGGCTACAGATATGCCTTAAAAGAGAGAAAAAAGATGATTCTTATTTGCTTATATTTCAATATAAAACATAGGCTGAATTTCATATTTGCTCCTATACAAAATTAGAAATTTCACAATTTTGGTGCCAAAGAAACATCTCTCAGCTTAATCCTTTCGGGTGGAGTTCTTTTTGATGGAAAACTTTACATCAGGGCAAAAATCAGTATTTTTGATTTTTTTAGAGACACCCGATATGTAAAATCTCTTGTTGCACCTCTAAGTAATTCTTTTGACACAAAACAGGAGGACAAAACATTTTTAATGATATTTTCACAGGTGGCTTCCGGGTGCCTGGGAGGCCTGTGATTCAAATTGTATGCAGACAAGGGTTGTGCTGTGTGTTGAGATCCACACCGATGATGGTACCACTCGTATTGCAGATGAGAGCACCTGTCCTCCTGACGAACCACCTGATACACGGGTGTGCTGTGAAACTAATGAAAGGTGAGCTTGTAAATTATGGATATCGGTAATTTCGGTTTTTGGGGATTATTTCATTGGTATAGTTTCTCAAATGGTGACCTACAGACCAAATCTGGCCCGCCAACTGATGCTTAGCCCACCGACTACCCCAAAACATACAGCAAGATAAGAAAACAAAGTAATAGTGCATTTGGTTCTTGCGTATATTTCTCTGAAAGTATTTGGTGCTCTTTAGTCCGTGGGCAAATATAGTTGAGAACCACTAGACTAAAGCATTACAATTAATGCTTTATTAGAGGATGTAGAGGATAAAGTGACCAGTTATGTAACAAAAAATCATGTCAAAATATCATGTTAATTGTTAGTTGCAAAACACAATTATGGGAAAACTGCTGCCAAATAAAGAGTAAAGGTTAAGTGTCATGGTGAGCAAGCTTATGCATAGAGTGCCCATCTTTCCTAGGCATTTTGGCTAGACGACTCTGTAAATTTCACTGGGGGAGTCACCACTCCACGCAAAGAGTCTGATACCTTCCCAGCATTTGCGGTACCCATGAATACACCTGGGTGGAGAAAGTACCGTACTTGACCTTAGTATAGTCCCATGTTCAATTATAATCCACCTCCAGTTTTGAAAAGAATCTGAAGAATGTAGAAAATCCTGTTTCTAATCACACCATAAGTTTTGTGCTGGAAGGCAATAGATATGTGCAATTTTTGTTACAATTTTTTCACGGTTTGGCAGTATCTTCTTGTGATTTTCTTTGCAAAATTAATTAGTTCATGGCTGTAGGTTATTTCAGGTCTTTGTTTTGATCACACACCTCATTAACACTTGAAAATATCTGGAATAAGTTTAGGTCTGAAGGCCAAAATGTTGATTGTTGTGTGTTTCATGTTGGGTGGAGATCCCATTATATCCACCCACTACAATTAAGCAAGATTTGTAGGTTAAAAACATGTGGGACTATACCAGGGTCAGTACAGTAATTGAGGTAAGTTACCTTATCATCATGGGCACAACATGATTGGCAGAGCCAGGGATCGAACTCGCAACCTTTGACGTGTAGGTCGAGCGCTCAACCGCTCAACCCGACCACATGTGCCCATATTTTTCAAGAGACAAACCAGGCTATGTGCTGGATGTAAAAAGGAGAAATGGTGGTATCTAAACTGATAATCACAAAGCTGGCCAAGTTTCATTATTTAAAGTGCAACAAGAGATTTTGAGGTACCCAAATATTGTGTCATAATGTAGTAATTTAATATAGACTTAGACTACTAAAATTAGATTTGCTTACCTTGTATTGGTACAGTAAATGCTTCAAAAGATAGGGAAAAAGGTGATTTGATTGCTTAATTTCAATAGAATAGACATAGGCTGACTTTGGTATTATGCTTTTTAACACAATCAGAAATTTCACGATTTTTGTACCAACGAAACATTTTAGCTTAACCCTTTCGATGGGGATAGTTTGATGGAAAGTTACATGAGGGCAAAAATCAGTAATTATCGATTTTTTTAGGGACACCTGATTGTGAAATGTCTCGTGCACCTGTAATGACCTGCCCCTTCAGAAAATTAACATGTTGATGCTTAGAGAGTTTTTGTGATTGGTAGCCAAACCCATTTTTCTGTATATCATTTTTGTGGGACATGGTTGGATTTAAACAAACGTCACTTCACTGTTCAGGTACCAAATATTAACGGTTATAGCGTGGTTACTTGTTCTCAGAAATGTGATACGGGCAAAATCAGTTGCGTACTGTTGTCTGTCAGGATACTACCAATGATCAAACAGTAGCAGACAGATGTGGTAGTGGAGAGAGAGGACAATCTAATACGCAGTCATGTTTTGTACAAGCCGTCCAACTACAGCTCTTACAGTAGTGCTGATGGTCTTTTTGGAGATTGTAAGCATGTGGGAATGTGTAGAAAAATGGATTGAAAAGTCTTTAATCAATTGAGGACAACTAATGTTTGTTGATTTGATTTTAAGTATTTATGTAGATTCAAAAATAAGAGACCTCATTAAAAGTATAGGTCTGTCCATTCACCTGGAGAGGAAGGAGGAATTATTTTAATGGCCACGGTTAAAAAAGTTTGTTACTCATACAAGAATAGTATTGTCTGACCTAAAATACAATGATCTCACACTAAGTTAGCTTGGGATGTTCAATTTGAAGTTAGTAGTATCAGGTTGAAAACACCAATTATTTCATTACGCATTGCTTATTTGAACATAACTACCTTTGACACCACTGTAAAATAGTCCTATATAAGCACTGGAGAAAGTAATGCATTATTCAATGCACCAATAACACAACTAAGTTTTACTGGCCATTAAAAATGGGCCAAACCTGTATTTAAATGGTGTTAAGTCAGGAATTCAAAGGGAATGTTTTTTTAAAAAAAGCGGAAATTTTAAAATTAAAAAAAGATAAAATTAAATATTTGATGAGGAAATGACTCAAGGAATCCAAATATATGAAATATTTTTCCCCGACCGAAATAGTATTTTGAGGAAATCATAAAAATGCGGAGTTTACTTTTTTTTTTGGTTCCATAAAAAAATATAGAAATGTTATAAAATGTACCTTTCGTGTTTGTATTCCAGAGTCCTAGTCTAGGTCGGTATCCCCTTTTTTCAAATTCTGCACTATTTATCAAATAAATTATTTGACCAAAACAGGCCCAAAATCCACGTGTGTGTCAATTTGGACACGCCAAAATTGGTTCAAAGGTTGCATAAATCACGATTTTTAAACCAAAAATGAAAAACTAAAAATATTTTTTTTATTTTTTTTATTTTTTTTATTTTTTGCATTTCATTTCTTACCTGTGCTGATATGGATTTTGGTAACTGGAACGAAAATCACGAATATCGCCGAAAGTGAACACCAGAGAACAATCGCCATTTTGTCCAAAATATGTCACATTTCGCTACAAAATATGCCCTTATCAAAAAACAAGCGTTTCATCTCTGATTCTTCACACTGCTCTGCACCAGGTTCCAAATTACTTCATTGCACTTATAAACATTCACAATTTATGAGCTCAAATCGTGAATTAAAATCCCATTCTGTTTGCAAAAGCATCTCACGTGGGTAACCATTTTACAATTGCATACAAGGTACCATGGGTGTGCGTCCATATCGACTCAATGCATCAAGGGCGTTTCTGATGGCTCATTACATCGCGCGCGCCAAATAGCACGAGCGTGTTGCGGAATACGCGAAATAACCGCCCTTTTGCAGTTCAGCCAATGTGATTGTTGTTGGTCAAATATGGTAACATAGCAAAAGTAAATGAACAAAAATGAGGCAAAAATAAATATATATAGATTCTGTTCCCAATAAAAACTAAAAACTGGCCGTTTGACTAAGTTCCTGACTCTTAACAGCCACCTTAAGAGATAAGCGCAAAGGGATTTGACATTCGGCAACCATGGCATAAGTCCTATCATTAACAGACCATTGTAGAAGTGATCTAGTTTCAGTAAGCCGATTCTGTTAAAGTAAATTTGTACCATGGACACAAGGCAACAAAGGCCTTGTCTTGCATGTCCGGGGATTCGAAATATGGAAGAGGTGTCACTTAATTTTAAATTACTGTAGACATAATACACATTAAATGTAAGCAGCCATGTTTTTTTTTTTTTTTTTTTTTTTTAATTTTTTATAGGTTTTTTTTTTTTTTTTTTTCCCCCAAACATCAGCTGTTAGTACTGATCCGATGGGGTTTTCCAAGCGTAATCATCACTGTTATATTCATGTGTTACTGGCAGTGCCTCAGTGACATGTGGAAACGGTATTCAGAGTCGTCTGTCAAATGCATCAACTCCAACAATGAAGTGGTATCTACAACAAACGGCGTCATGCTGGGCTAGGCAGTGTGGCCACAACACAGGCTTGTAATACGGCGTGGCTGTCCAACAGTTGATACTACCGATATGTCACTGGAACACTGAGTGATGTAAGTTTTTTATTTTTGTATTATGATAGCATAACACTGCAGGTGCAATGTGAGGATCTTACACAGATCAACAAATATACCAAAACAACTTAATCATACTTGCACTTCCATAGACCACAAACTAACACAAAATTTGATTGTGGTAGATGTGGTATATGGTTAGTAGTTAGATAAATCATACAACTATACAAATTAGAGTAACTCATTACATACCACAAATACCACAGTAATAAACACAAAAGCGCCATCGGCCATAAGTACAGGGCTGCAGGGAGAAATTGCGGGCCTGGGGAACCTTGGAGGCTATAGGCTTACATGGCGCGGGGTGGGTTGCGGCATGTACTGGATGGATATGTTCAATGATAAGATCACATACCACAAACTACCGTAGATTCTGGTAACATCATATACCACCTATTACATTGTGTGTTTTTGTGGGTCTAGAGCTTGTTAGGGTAGTGGTGAAAGAAAAGAGCTTATGTAGACAAGAAATTATGCTTATGCACAGTGGTGGTGAAACAGTTATGATTGTTTTAAAAAAAAAATAGATGCACTAGGAAGGTATTAAATTCCCTACTGCCAGTTAAATTGTACTTTTTTTAATACAGTCCAACCTTGTTTATCCGGACAAGTCGGGACCGGCGCTCATCGGGATATGCGGTTGGCTGGCTATGCGATTGATGCTCAAACCCAGGCACTAAACAGTGTAGTGCAGTAGGGATTATGTATGTGACATGTGTTTGTACATTACTAATGGCAAACTTTACAAATGTGAGTGTTAAGAATATGAATGAAAATGTGAGAAATAAAACAGAAATTGTACATTTGGATTTTGCATGTTTAATAAAAAAAAAGTTAACATTGGAATGTAATGTTGGGATCTCCAGGTCATCACGGGTCACATTTTAAAATTACTCTGATGGCTCAAAGATGGTGGGTATAAACACCAGGAAAAAAAGAAACAAAATATTTGTGATATATTGATCCAAAAAGCACGAGAACCACAAATTTAGTTCAGTGCTAAAAGTGGCAAAAGCACTTATCACTGAAATTAGTTTTTTCAAATTGATGAGGAACCCTACAAACTGAACCCTACCGGGACCACTGCAGGCATTTTCCCGGACCTCACACATCAGGACTTTAGGATAAAGATTGGCAATTACTGACCTCCCGTCGACAAAACTTGTGTGGGCAGACAGTGATATCAGGTTGCAGTTTTCTTTGAAAATGGCCGAGGGACACATTAGGCTAGAAATCTAGAGCAGCCTCAGCAAAATTGTATGTCTCGCAAGCTTCAGCAATGGTTCAACTTCACTTGCTCAAACAATGGCACAGCTGAAGCGAATCTGGGGCTAGAAGTAGCCGAAATTGTGGGGTAAGTGGGAAGAAATCTTCATTATAGTTTGAATGTGTCACTAATATTTTTGAGTGCCTACGTTACTTGTGAAGTGGGGTGCAAAACGGACAGTAAGTGTATGAACCAGAATTAATGACAATGAGATGAATCCTTCTGTGCCAATCAGGGGCTTGTAAGACCAAGTGCCGACAATTACGTGCACATTGGATGCTTTGCGAATTTGTGTCTACCTACCGATATATCACTGACTTTTGGCGTGGTAAGTGAAAGTTTTTGTAACCCCTGGGGCACGACCTGCCTATCTTTTGATATTTAAGCACTATGCGATTGGTCACTTCGGACGGTAATTCATGTAATACGCAAATCTGAGAAACTGTAAAAATGGTTTAGTTCACACAGATATTGAAGCACTATTTGGATTTGGTTACTGAGGAGGGCTTTCTCATATTTTTTCATTTAGCCAATCAGATTGTATCCTAGGTGGTAGTGCCCAGGGGATTAAGTAACACAATGTAGTGAGCCTACTTTGGTTATACCGGGTTATATTTGGCAAATTGTTGGTTATCATTTAAAGTTTTAGCTTGAAATCGAAGCTTTTTCGTTTGCTTCAAGTGTGATTAAATCGACATCGGTTCATTTCTTTTGTTTTCTTTATTTAATTATTTATTTTATTGTTTTATCGATCATTCTGAAACACATCTTGCTAATTTCGACACAAATTCTTGTATTTTTTAATAAAACAATATCAAAACCTTCATAATTTATATAATGTCTTATTCTAAAGTCTTTCTCTTGCAAAATTAAAATAAATTTGCAATAATTTAATCAATTATTTACACATTAATTTAGCTTAAGAACTATCTGAATTTGACCCTCGTTTTGAACATTTCGGATTTTTGCAAAGTTATCGCACGCAAAACATGTTTTCTTTTTCTCAAAAAGTATAAGGGAGCCAGACTTCAAATTTGGACCAGATATTTCTCTCTAATGTTGTTCTTGAGATTGAAGTAAATTGGAATGATTATACTGGACAGGAAGCATTTTTTTTTCATACAAAAATTGAAAGTCCAGTATTTTTTTCATTTTCGGCAAAATATGTAGCAAAACCTGTGGATTACCCCCCCTACCATTGAGTATGAACATATTTTTTTTAGGTTCATTCACAAGAATTTTGACCTACAAACACATTTTCCTTTATAGTTCATCTTGATAGCATCAATAGTTTTTGACTTAGAATGTTTTGCGTAATCCAAGTTACAAATATAGTGTTTCCAATATGACCACACCGTTAACCATGGCAACCAGTCACATAACCAATTATTTTTCAATTTGGCTTCAATTCTGACAGTATAATAAGTAGTAAGACTAAGCACTTAGATTAACATTTGTAATTTCATAATGCAAGAATTATCAGTTTAACGTTTTTGCTGTTCATATAACCCCAAAAAACCCTAGATGAAGTGTATGGAGACAACTTTGGGCATGTTTTTTATATTTATCTATTGATAATTTTTTAAGTTTTAAAAAAAAATAAGCTAAATTCACCAATGACACCAAATTTTCAGGATATGTTGACTTGAATTTTTGCTAAATTATTAAGGGGGGGTATGGGGTCTGAAGCAGTGAACTTTGAAATGATGTTCTTAATTTTCCTAAATAGTGGTTATACAATGTTATAATCATATTGTAGCCCATGGCACAAAGTTTTAAAATCATTAAAAAATTTTTGCTATGTTGCCATGGGTAACCCGTTAAGGACCTTGATTGGCTAACCACTAGAACGAATGTAACTAAATAACAAACATGCTTATGGGACGAAAACTGGGTGAATATGCAGGAGGTTGGTAATACGGACGCGTGGACATGAAGCGGATTTTTCATCGTTGCCATGGCAACCGGAAATCGACCAATCGCATAAGTTCATGGCGTTATTTGAATTTGGAACACAATTTTGAAAATGGCCCTTCATGGTTCACTCGGCGTATATGGGCTTATAGGTGTGCCCAAATTTCATGTTATAGCATTGTAGCGTTTATAGGTTACGTTTTTGTTTTGGATGTTTGCGTATTTCAGAACGAGTTATAGGCCTCGAAAAAACATTTAGACAAAATTGGAGGCGCTTTTGATATGAAATATGGAATTATTTTTTTAATTCATTTTATACTGATTATCATAATTATTAATGAAAAGAATCATCAAAATAGGTGCATCCATTGTGTCCGTAAGTAATTTTTAAAAAAATTGTCTTAAATAGCGCCAGGGTGTAGAAGAAAACAATACATACATAAAAATTCACTTAACCAGTGACATTTATAACTTTAAATTATGGAAAAGGCTATAATATAGAGGATTTATATACTTCAACTTAGCCAAACTGCATGTTAATAGTTCATTAAATAATATCTTTTAAATATCTTAAATATAACCCCTTGAAATTTTCACATGATAAAATATAGGATATGATGCATTTTTGGCAAATTTCGCGTACACTACTTGACTTTGATCAGCCATATTCGGAAACCCGAATGTCCGATTCGATCGATAAAAGACTTTTGTAGATTACAGGTCTACACAATTTAGCCATTGCATTATCTATATTTTCTGGATTTGGATTAGACACAATTTGTTATCATATTCAGACCCCATTACCCCCCCTTAAGTACTTAACATACATGCATGAAAAAGCCCCCACAAGAGGCTTTCAGTAGGCTGATAGTTGGAAAATACATAGTGAAATTGGTAAGTGCGGAGTAAATTACTTAATTTTGCTGTTCCTATGGAGAAAAAATTACCAATGAACTCTAAAATCTGAATGCATCACATAACTAGTTTGCATTTCAAGAGATTTGGAAGCCATTTGTTAGATGACTTGACAAGAAAATTTAGTGTACTTAAGCAAACTAGACATTTTTATGAAGGGCGCCTAAATTTTCAAAGTTGTGCGAATTCTGCATAGTTGTGTTGGTAATTGGCCAGTAAACTATGCCTGCTAAGGTATAGCTCAAAATTGTGTGATTTGGCTACAAAAGAATGAATTTTGGTTATAATATCGGGGTCCCCGATAATAATTCAAAGGGCTCTGGAAACACCAAATTTCTGCTCATTCCAATAAATTTTGTGCATCTACGTATCCGTACTCATCGTTCAGCTGTTCTGCTTGTCACACATCAAATCTAATGGTTATTTTAATGAGAGGCTCAATTTTGGGGTTTCAGTAGATATGAATTATCATCGGGGATCCCGATATTACTTACAAAATTTCCTTCTTTTGAGGCACTACCATGTTTTAGCTTTAATCTTTCACAGTTATTGCTTACTAGGTCAATGCCCAACCAACTGGCACAAATCTCAAAAAAAATTTTTGAAAATTGGGGCAGACCCTTCAACAAATGTGCTAATATGCTAAGCTTTTTGAGGTTTATTCGGCCTAATTAAAGTGTTGTATTCCCCAAAAATGTGTGCATATCTTTTAGCCTATCATGCTACATAACAATATAACCTTTTTCACAAAATGCTTCTCTTCTCTTAAGGCATTTCTGCAGTTGACATTTTTGTAGTATTAGCCAGTTTAATATGCTAATTGGGTTTGGGTCAATTAAAGACATACAGTGATTCACCCGAAGAGTCAAAACAATAAAAGATTTGAGGAATACTTCAAGTGAAGGATATTTTGAGAGTTAGCTTTTTTTTCCACTGAGAATTACAAAAAAGCGGAGAAACGGCAGGGTTTCAAATATGAATTTTCCCTTCATTTCTGTTGTAATAAGTGCCAGTAATGACAAAATATCCGATTTCCATCCTTAGTCTAGTCGTTCCATAGGCGTACCCAGGATTTTGTCACCTGGGGGCGCCATAATCTGGCTGATCCCCCCCACCCCCAAGAAAGAATTCGGTACGGAGTCCGGGGTGGTTTGTCCAATGGTGTTATTTGGGCTTCGTTCTATGGTTTCGAAAGCAAATTTAACACGAATGCGGCGTTATTTTTGAATGTGGTTTGAAATATAGTATACTTATCTTAAATGTAAAACAAACTTTGCCAAGGCAGTTTGCCCTGATGCGAAAATTTCCCTATTATCCCTCAGGCCCTACCTGATAAAATGGGGGACCCAAATGCATCCACACTTAGAAGGGAGAGTCCGACCAATCCGTTGTAAAAGTGAAGATATGGCCGTAGCGGTACGTGCGTGGGTGTTCCCCCTTCCGCACGTAGAGTGGAACCCTTGTATGATTCCTTTTCCAAGACTTTTTTTCATGCAAATTGAAAAAAAATAATGAATTTGCAATTTCAAAGTGGTTAATAACATAGATAATCTGGGATAAATATAATAATTTCGTCTGGGTATGTGCACCGTCCTTAACTCAGGATCGGTGACCCCATGGGAAGGGTAAAGGGGCATTTCCCCTGGTCAGTGAGAGGCCTTTGGATGAGAGTACTCAAAGGCCTAAGATAGTAGACGTTTAGAGGTCACTTTGTTTGGGTTACATGGCATTTTTTTCGCGCTTCGCCGCCTTCGCTGCCTTCGCGGGCAATTTTCTGAAACTCGGGATCCGTTCCCAAAACTCAGTCGTAAATCTACGTACATACTATAATGTCATGCCTGAGTGGACCAATTTGTCCAAAACATGTGTAACTGGTATGAAAAGGTCTGTTATGTAGGACATACGCATTAGTTAGTATACACGTAGGGTTACGAAAGAGTTTGGGGAACGGACTCCACGGGTCTGAGTTTTCATTTATCCCGGAGCCCAGGCCAACTATTGGTGGTGCTATGGTATCGTTTTCGATTGAAAGATATGGAAGTGTTAACAAGGGTGGGTGTGGGAGGGGGTGTCCCCCTCCTGTACAAAGCTTGAAACGCTTGCTATATATTCCCTTTCCGACACATATTTACTCATCACAGGCTGATGGGGAAAATTCACTTGAAAGTGGTTTATATATAACAAAGAATATTGTTTCAAGGTATGAGCAACACCCGAAAAATCTTAACCAGTGCATTAGGTTTTGTTTTGAATGACGCATGTGTGCAAGTGTTCGTGGCGAGAGTTCACATCTCAAGTGATGTTTTAAGCAATTTATTTTTTTTTTTATGCATATTACAAGCTTTTTTTATTATGTGTGACATTGGCCCTACTAAGCCTTAACATGACCTATGACCGGTTTACATCACGACTTTAACAATAATACAATACATCCATAGTGATTGAAGCTAAATCAAAATCAGTGGCGGCGCCAGACCTCTTTTTCTGTGGGAAAACGGAGGTAAAACTTTTGGGAGGCAAAAGTGAAATTCTGGGGGAAACTATAAAAAATGTGTAGATTTTTAACAAATTTTGGCCCTAAATTGCTGATTTTTGCCCAAATTTCGTGATTTTTTACCCCAAATCGCTGATTTTTGGCAAAAATCCTTCAAATTTGGGGGCCCATGCCCCTCTGGCGCTGGCATCATCTATCACAAAAGGTATTGTAAATTCTCCAATCAAAGGTCCGCCTGAATATGAAGTTCAGGTTTACAATCACTTTGCTGCAAGAAGCGCGGAAAAAATTTACCAAATTAATATAGGTTATAGAATTCCATATGGTAAGTAAATTTCACAGTCGCATTTTTTCAGCAAGGAGTTAGGGTCGGACGCCCCTTGATCCGCCATTATGGGGTGCAACACAAAAGCTTATAAAACTAAACCTATGGCTAACATTGTTTTATGAGATGTTCAGATTGTCTCAAATCCCTGAGGTATAATGACATTTACACACCTTTATTTTAGAGTGGCATAAAGGTAACAAACTTAACTCGAATCGATTTTTATTTTTCCATTTTTCTCTCTTTTTTTTTTCTTATTTTTCCTAGTTCCTGATTTTTTATTCTTTTTATCTGGGGGCGCGCGCCCCCCACGCGCCCCCCTGGGTACGCGCTTGTTATCACTTGCAGGCTATGTTAGGACACCTGTACTTCCTCATTACAGACATGCAAAAATCTGATTTTTGATGATTTTCTGATCTTCAGATTTAGCAAATCACTGATAGTACCTTTAAACCAAACTTTTAACAATGAAAAAGACTTTTATTAATGAAACTTTCCATTTCCAGAAGTATTTCATGATATTTTGCTTTTTTTTAATTTCCCAGTGTTCTGTGACTTGTGGAGAAGGGATGCAATCTCGTTCAGTGACCTGTGTGAACGAGAACAGTCAAGTTGTGGCTGATACCTTCTGCATCGGTGAGGACTAGCCAAACCCAGTACCACTCAGCTGTGCTCACTTGAGCCTTGTCCCGAATCAACCTTTTTGTTTGTAACAGGCAACTATGGACCGGTAAGTTGAAGGATCAAGTTCCATGTGGGAGTAACAGTTGAAGGGAGGTCAATTAGGAGGAATGAAAGTATTGGAAGAAAGCAAAATGTACTTATGTGGATTTTAATTAGGCTTCTTGAAAATGAATGAAACTTGCCTGTGAAGTTGGTTTGAAGGAATCTTATTTTTTGGTTACCTCGGTTATTTATATCCTGTACTTTAAAGGCCAATACACCAGATTGCATCCAATATAATGCAATTAATATTTGTAATAGTGAAAAATAACAAGTTCCTACCTAATTACATTTTGTTACACCTCATGAATAATCATGAACATAATCATGCTATTTCATTGGTTCCCAATTACAAGTGCTATTTCCCTAGGGAAATAGTTTGAACTTTTTCCCAACTACCTCATCCCCAGAGTCACAGCAAGGTGTAATAAAACAGATACTACATGGTTTAGATTGGGGAGATTAAGCACGCTATTTCACAAGGTACTGGCTGCGGGCCTATCACCCTGAACCCCAGGCCTATCACCCCGAACCTGAAGGGTGAAGGTGAGGGGTGATAGGCCAGTAGCCAGTACCTTGGGAAAATAGTGTACCCTATTTCCCTCTAACCATGTAGTATATATATATCTTTGTATCATGTGCTTTATTCTGTAAAGCCAAAGTGTCTTTTATTATGTTCTGTGCCGAATCATATGTAGTGAATTGTTAAAATGCCATAAAATATTGTCACATAATAAATGGACAGATTGCTAACCCAATTTGTACTTGTGTGATATTCCCATGCTTTTGGATAAACTCATTTAAAATTTTAGCCGATTGATTTATTTAAAAAAAACAGTGTGTAAGTAAATTAACAAAGCATTTAAGACTTTTTCATTATAATTTGTAAAAATGTTAAAATTTTGTTAAAATGTTTTTCATCGTGCAGTGTTCAGTGACCTGTGGAACAGGTATACAGAGCAGGACTGTTTTCTGTGTCAATGAGGACAGTCTGTCATTCCCATTCTCAACTTGTATTGATGCTGGTCTTGTAGAGCCTCAAAGCACCATTGGCTGTACTGAAGACCCATGCCCTGGTGTGATCACATACCGCTATGAAGTTGGTGTTCTGTCTGAGGTAAGACAAGAGTTTTAAAGGGAGAGGAAATTAAAGGGCCATGGCAGTATCGGTAATAGCCTCGCCCCAGAACCCCTGATTATGCCGAAGTAGTTCATATTTTGGCATCAAAAGAATGCTATTTTCTCATTTACCCGGTGCAATTTTAGGGCTAAAGGATGTTTGGTTTGGGAGTTATGCGCGAAAATGTACTCCATTTTGGTCGACCAATATTAATTTTATGAAGTACTCTATGGGACTCACAAAATCACGTTTCTAGCTCTCAAATCAATACAGATTGAAATATCGGTGTGAAACTTTACGGATGGGGTTTTGGGGTGAAGGCAATTCACAAGATTAAAACTTTTTTTACTTAAATTGGGCCATCCCCCTTTAAGAAAAAGGGTGTAATGGATGCAATTTCAGATAAAGAGAATGGATGGAAATTAAGAAAAATTACAGTAGGCCATTTTACTAAAGAGTGGCTATAGATTCAGAGGCTGTAGTCTCAAAGAGAGTATAACTTTAGACCTGGGTTAGTCTTTCATAAAATAAAAAATAAAAAATACTCCATTTGAGAATATAATCCAGATCAGTAAAATGACAGGTCTACCATTAATCAGTTACAAACACAGCCGGCAGTGACTGACAGGTCATGTAACTTGAATGAAACACCCATTTAACCAGAATTATCTTGATTTTCAACTCCTAAGAAGTCCCAAAATCGGGATATCCAGGTTTCAGAGTGTGAGAAGACACTTGTATTATGTTCCAATACCGTCTGGTAAAAAATTATAATTGAGGGCACTGTGGTGCTTTGTATGACGTTTTATATGCTTGTTCCGAAATTTGTAGAGTGCACAGCTATGTGCCTGGCTCATGCACCCTGGGTCATGCACCCTGGGTCCTCGCAAGGAACGCTGCTCCTGGATCCCATTAGGAACTTGGCGGTTCTTTAGACCCCCGGCATTGGTTGCTCGCTATAT
Organism: Ophioderma brevispina; assembly: GCA_023653785.1. Classification (NCBI taxonomy): domain Eukaryota; kingdom Metazoa; phylum Echinodermata; class Ophiuroidea; order Amphilepidida; family Ophiodermatidae; genus Ophioderma; species Ophioderma brevispina. The sequence continues at coordinate 23,849 of JAMKCH010005623.1, forward strand.
TGGATTCTTTAATTTTATTTTTTAAACTTTCTTTTAGGCAGGGTAGCCCCTTCAGTGAAAAGAACACTGATTTCCAAGGAGGCCCTGCATATACACATTTTACATTCTATAGAATTAACTTTGAATATAAGATAGAAATACAATGAACTAAATACACATAAATACAAAAGTACATAATGAGTATATTAAATTACAGAGACATCTACAACAGTACAGAATATGATTATATGCTATTTACAAATGTAGATGGTTTAAGCTCATTGTGTTATAGTTACATGTGGATAACTGAAGGAAGACTGTTCCATATTTTGGTTGCTCTCATATGGAAAGTATGTTTGGCTGCATTTAAGTTCCAAGGTTAAAATGTCAGTTATGCATTGGGTTAATATATACTTCATTGCAAACAAATTATTTTCAAGCTATCTGATATTATCAATTAAGTCCAGGTTAGATCAGTTAAACAGCTGTACAATAGTAGATGATTTGTTATAGTGCATGTGTGTCTGTACCATGCAATCCCGGGTATGCAATTCGTATTTTAATGTCTTCGTTTTGCTTTCAGTGTTCAACAACTTGTGGTGATGGAGTCCAGACACGAAGTGTCACCTGCTATGATAGCACCAATCAGATTGTAGATGAGGCCAATTGCATCGCTGCTCAACTTGTTCGCCCCGATAGCACCGTCATGTGCTATTTGCGTGATTGTGCAACATACAGCTACTTTGTAGGCAGTTTTAGCCCTGTAAGTGCAATTAACAGTAATACTAACAGCAAGCCAAAAGTTCAAGTCATCAACAAAAAAGTTTCCATAGACCCCAATTTCTGTTACACCCTGAAAGTCAAAATAACATTAGTGTTTTAAGAAGAATGATTTTTTTCATCACCTCCTTCACTAGCGAGATGTGGGTAATGCCCTGGCCACTACCACTTATAAACCTAATAACCAATCAAAAGAGTGTTTCTATATCTCTGTGTAAGTCATACCACCATTCTTACAGTATCTCTGATTTGCTCATAACATGATATTATCTTCCAAGTAACCAATCAAATTTGTGCTTAGATGTTGATAAATAGGCAGGTAGTGCCTGGAGGTTAAGTTCATAGGACTCCATTGATCTTTTGGCTTTAATTGTTCTCTTTGAAATGTTAACATTCTCATAAATAGGTTACCACATTTTGCATCAGCGTGCAGTATACTGCATCTGAAAAATGGGTTTGGAATGGAAGCTGTGCAAATCATGTAAAATTAAATTGAAACTGGAATGTACATTTAATTCAAGTGTACAAGTTACACTAAAATGATTTTGCATAAAAATATACATTTTGTCAAGTCGGATTTTTCCTTGACATGTGGGTCATTTTGGTCTTCAAGCAATTTGGGAGTCAAATGTCTTCTTGAGGTCATGCTGGAACAAGTTGAACAGCTTCTTTGAATATAATGTTAAGGGTTGTTAAAGACCACAAATTACTGCATTAGTATAACCCCCTCACACCATTTACGGCTCCTATTCTTTTTGTACTATAGTGCACATGTACGTTACATGTTTTTGGAAATGCATGTTGCTGATAGGCTATCAAAAACAAGCATGTTGTTGCTCTATCGAACTCCCCAGCAGCTGTACCTCTGCAGCCCACACTAACATCTATTGGATAAGCAGTGTTGCTTATAAAAATGCTGAAGGTTTCTAATGCATGTTGTTTACGGGAATGGCATATTGGATCACTTCTTTCACTTCACCAATCGCTCTATCAGAATCGTGCCCTCTTGGATCACTATATTCTGGTAATGTTAGTGTCGCCATTTTCCCACCATGACTGTTCAGGTAGAATGCCCAAGAATGAAAAGGCAATTTTAAATCTGCTTTGGATGTTCCATAATCAACATATTGAAGTGCCACTTTTGCTAGTGTTTTGACTATCAAGACTTCTTATTTTAAAATATATGAAGGTTGTCTACCAAACACTTTTATGATGTAATCAAGATTATCCATTCTGACCATGTGTATTTTTTGTTTTTCTCCCTTTTCCAGTGTCCCGTTACCTGTGGTGGTGGTGTTCAAGTACGAGTGGTTGAATGCAGAAATGATGACACTGGTATAGTTGTAAATGATGATCTTTGTTCAGAAGTGAAACCCAGCTCCGTGCAAGCATGTGCTGAGAATGCTTGTGATGTAATGTAAGTCTTATGTACTAACAGAAGATTCATCATGATTTCCTTTTTTGTATCTCTTACTGCCAAAGTTATTTCTGCAACATGAACAGATGTTGAATAGTGTGACGTAGATGTTGTGACAAATAATTTATGCTTTAAAATGTATCCATACCCTTTTGATGTAGCACTAAAAGCTATATACAATGCACGACTTTCCTCATTGCACCGTAATTGATTTTTTAGAGATCTGCATTTTTTATTTTGCCCCATACAACTTGAAATTGACTTTCATTGTGGCAAATATGTCAAAGACCAAACGTCACAAATAGGGCAGATTATGCTCCCCCCGATTCCTTGTAACATGCCGATTTAATTTGCGATGCATGTGGGATCAAATTACCTTATTGTGGGGTGAACTCCATACACCATCTGGAAGTAAACTTTAGAGCCCGTTTTTTGTAGATCGTCACATCCTGTGCATTCTTGTTTTTGTTGTGTGTGTATTTTTATAAAATGCAAGAGTTTAAATAAAAGCTCTGTTTGGAGCACACACAAAATCAGAAATTGGAATTGGAGACTAGAATGATCATTCTACTCCATAATATCATGATTGTTATTATTACTAATAATTATTCTCACATCACAGCTATGAGTATGTTACTGGGCCATTCGACGCATGTACTTGTGAAGGTGTACAGAGCAGGATAGTTTTGTGTGTGGAGAGAGTTGGAACCAACCTGAACCGAGTCGATGACCAATTCTGTGTTACTTCTAACCTTAATAGACCAGACGCCACCCAAGCTTGTGTGCCACCATCTAGCTGTGATGGTCCCACATGGGCAACCACAGATTTTGGTCCAGTAAGTATGTCACTCTGTATGGCAATGTTCCAGTCCACCAGGGACATGGTTCAGTGAACTTTGTTTGTATGATTTAATGTGGTGTGATATTGTCTTTGGGGGGGATTTTATAGATACACTGAGTGAGAGCTATTGAACTGTGCCATGGGAACCGACTTTGTTTGTTCACTTTATATCACTGTGTGCGAATGCAAGAAGGTCTTAAGTGCAATAGCTGCCATGTGTTAAACCTGTGTGCTGCTATGCATTGGGATAACTGTCTTTCCTTGAGTAAGTGGCTCTATAAATGGTTCTCCAGGCAACTAAATAGTTATTCTGGTGATTTGTGTGGCCTGAACTATTACAAGAGCCAATGAATTTCAAGGCAGATAAATATCGCTAATTTTGCGATCTCTCACTTTTCTAAAGAGTTACTTACATAAATGAGTAGCCGAATCCCTTCTGCAAAAATCTCTCGTGAAGTATGTCAAGGAGTATCAGAAATGGTGAAATTTAGATGTACCACTGACATGCAAATACCTCTATTTCATGTTTTTTCATTCAAAGTAATTGCACTGGAGATGTATTTGTGTCGTGCATCGGTTTTAATAAAGTCCATCATAGAAATGTTGGAAAGAACGGTGAACTCTGCAGATGCGGTGTTTTTTTGTGGGCCGCCAGCTATAGCTGGCAGGACCACGTAGCAATCCGTTGTGCGTGTGTATGTATGTGTGTTTGTGTGTGTGAATGTGTGTGTCACAAATTGTTAAGTTTTTTAAAATTGACCTCAATTGAAAAGTTTAACTTCAATTGGAACCAAACTTCTGTCATAGGTGCACAATGGGATCCCTCATATGTTGATGAGGTCAAAGGTCATGTTGAAAGGTCAAAGGTCATGTTGAAAGGTCAAAGGTCATGTGAGGTCAAGTTGAAAAATGGACTAAAAATGTAAACTTGATCTAAATTGAAAACTTGAAGTTCAATTGGAACCAAACTTTTGTCATAGGTGCACCATGCGATCCCTCATATGTTGATGAGATCAAAGGGCACGTGCCAGGGTCAAAGGTCATGGGGCGGCCCACAGCTTATACTCTTTGAATATAGCGATCGCGAAAGCCGAGAACCGCGAAATTCTAGTTAGAATTGTGGGGATTTTTATCACTGCAATTTTGCTTCAGTGTCCATTAATTTAAAAAAAAATCTATAACAGGAAATTTGACATTTGTTTTAAGCAGCTTCTTCTAATGTTGAATTTTCTTATTTGAGTTAATACATTAAATCGTCGCCCGCATCACATACTGTCGTATTTCACATTTTTGAGGTTTTTGCGAAATTCCGCCTACTTACTTAGTTCGAGTTCTTGCCATCCACAAATTTTAAAAATGTGAGAATGCCTAATTAGTTTATAATTACAGATTTTTGTCATTTTCCTGAAAATCATATCTGAATTTCACATACTGTCGTATTTTAAAATCGCCATTCATTTACACATGTTTGATATAGCGTTCTATTTTGCCGATCCTAAAATAAATGATTTCACATACAGACCTATTTTGACGTATTTCCATAGTTATTTCGTAAACAAGCTTTTCACATGTAGTGATCTATTTTACGCACATTGAAATACAATGGTGTAATATGCGTCGTATTTTGCAATATACATTTGATTTCACATACAGACTTATAACTTTGTAGCCTAATTAAGGTAATATAATTGCAGTGTTAAGTTGGATTTATGGTTAACATTGGACTTTAAAATGTTTTCTTCAAAACAGTAAAGTCTAGATGTTTCTTTTATGCTTCGTTTTACCGTATAGACATGAAATGTCGCGGTAGATTTTGAATTGCGATTTTCTCGGAACACATGTTTTGTAAAATACGACAGTATGTGATGTGTGCGACGAAATGTATCAAGCATATAATAAAGTTACCTTAATAAAGATTTTAGAGAGTACAAATTAAGTGAAAAAAATCTTGAGCAACTCAATTCTATCCTTTACAGTGTTCAGTGACCTGTGGATTGGGTGTCCAAACTCGTCTTGTCTACTGTTTGGCAGCTCCTGGTTCTCAAGATATTGTAGATGATTCTCTTTGTATACCCGATTTGAAGCCTGAGGCAACACAGGTGTGTGACTCTGGATCCCAATGCCCAAAATCAGTAAGTATCTAGAGTTAGATTATATTAAAGAAATCACATATTTGCATTTGTTGGTTGACACAAAATGCTTGAGGGGACATTTCATCGACAGCCTTGTTTCCCTGACTTGCCTCAAAAAATTTCAGAATTTTGTTTCTTATATCATCTGAACTGTTGGTCTAATTATAGTATGTGTGCCTAATCTTATATGTAAATTTGATCTGCTCTTGAAGAAATTTGTAATTTTGTTTACAGAAATTACAGCACAGCATGATGCAAACATTGCACATAACATCAAAACGTGCCATCAGACTCAACTGAAATTTTTGAAATAGCTTTTTTAAAGGATATTTAATGAACCATAAACAAAAAATGACCCGCTAAGACCATGGAATGCACCTTTAATACTAGAAACATTAAAGGAAGTTGAAATTTGAGCAAGAAGTGTACTAATTTGGGCCTCAAATTGGACACTTAAACTAAGTCATTCTAGATGGTGAAAAAGAAAATTAGGTTAAGGTGGAGATATGGTCAGAAGCATGCAATATACAAGGCAGAGAAAGCATCAGCAATGAATATTTATCAGTCAGAATTGTTCACAATTTGCAAATGGGCATTTCCAGTACCCCTGCACAGGCCATAAATTTGCTTTGCATTTATTATTTCCAAATAATAAATATGTGATTGCTAATCCACTCTTTGAAGGTTCATCTGGCTGTTCAATGAATGGGGAGATTGCAGCGTGACTTGTGGTGACGGCGTAAGAGACTCGTAGTGACCTGCTACAGTCTGGCCAATGCAGTTGTGACAGAGGTTGATCCTTCGTTTTGTCCTGCTGATGAAGAACCACCTTCAGTACGAGAGTGTACTGGACCACCTTGCAATGGAGCGTGGCAAGCTGGTGAATGGGGACAGGTATGCACAAAGAAAGTTATAGCAAAGTTGTCAAGTTTTCTTTATGTGTATAGGGAAGGCAGTGTGCTTGTGTAATGTTTTTGTTTTCAATTACTCATTACTTGGTGACTAGATGTCCAGTTTTAACCCCACCACCACCTTTCTAACAGTATCTTTGATTGGCTAAATACAGGATATTTTCCTTTGAGTAACCAGTCCAAATCTATTTATATATCTGTATGGTTTTATTACTACGTCTCTGATTGGCTAATTTCATTGTTTAGCCCTATGATAACCAATAAAATTGAACAAAAGCATATTTGCTTCATATGGGGAGAAAGAGATTCCTGCTTCCATGTTTTAACTGTTTGCATGTGGCAGGCGAGTATACTCGCTCAAAGATGAATTTTGGTAAACTTTTGTATTTTCTTGTTATAACATTTCCAAATTAGTTATTTTCACAAGCATATTCAGAATTGGCATGAAAATGCATTTAAATAAATCCAAAGAAGCCCTAATCTTTGTTCTTTGTTTTTAGATGGCATCCCAAATGACTTGCAAATATTTGGAAAGCCATCTCAAATGCCACTGACTTAAACAGAATTGCCCAGCATGCAAAGAGTTAATGCCTATTGAGAGGTTCATATGGGAAGGTGATCTAAAGACTTGCAAGACATAACCAGGAATAGTTATCTGCTAAATTGGAAAGTATGTTTTTGTAAAATAATTTTTTTTTTACCAGTGTTCTCAATCTTGCGGCTGTGGTGGTGTCCGTTTAAGAACAGTCTCATGCTACACAATCAAAGGTTCCGGCATTCTAGCCAATGAGATCGATTGTATTGCCGAAGACCGTCCTGCTGCTGCAGAAGAAGTTTTTGTCGTGGAATGCCCTTCGCCATATGCTGTGACCAATCCTATTATGTAGATACTGGCATAGTTACCACTTCGGAGTCCCAACTATCCTAATCCATATCCAAATGACTTAGAGTGTGACAGAGATTTCATTTCAACTCTTTGCCATTGGTGGGGACTCCGCAAGAAAAAGACAGCTGATCAGCTACCATTGAGATCACCTTCACTGATTTTGATATTGAAGCCAGCCCCAACTGTGAATTTGATACTTACAGGTATGATATATAAAAACATAGTGTTAGTTTGATATTGTATGCATGATAAATTACTCAATCACAGCCAGATCTTATATAAGGGTGGAATGTGTGTGGTGGGTACTCCAATGTACCCCTTTTCAACCTCCAGTAGGTGGGACTCCATATATAAATGAAGTTGAATACACATGAAGTCCTATTACCCCACTACGTCAGTAGTTATATCCAGTTTTGTCCCAGTTAACGGGCGTGGCCAGGTGGCTGGGTGAGGATTAGTGGATGCAAAATTTGTGCGAGGTTTTGCAAAAAGTACTATTACATATAGTCTTGAAAGGTGAATTCATCCTTCACCAAAATTACTTTTAACTCGATTTGAAATGGGTAGCAATTGTTAATTCAATTCCATGGTATTAAGATGTTTGGTATGTGTGTAAATAAGAGTGAGAATTACCTCTAATTGGTGCAAGATTCAGCTGTTCAGGTTAACATTTCACAGTAAAGAATTAAACTGATCGATCAGTAAACTGATTATGCAAATTTTCTACGGAAAAAATCATAAGCCAAAAATTGTACAAACCTTTTACATGTAAATTTGATAGAGCTGTATTTGAATAATTTGTAAATTTCAATCCTTCAAAACCAAAGCTTGGCATGTGTAAATTGATCCGATTGAGTATTTTGACTAAAATTCACTGATAAACAACATCATATGTCAGTTTGATTTTGATGCTATTCCTTATACATATGTCTGGGATATTGTGATGACATGAAATCATAAAATAGCTAGATAGGAAAACCAGCATGCCATTTTCGCTACCACTTTGACCTTTTTTCCCCCTTACCATAGATAATTGATGTTCAGGGTACCAACAGTGTGAAGCTTTGTGGCACGCTTGATCCTCTTCGCATGTCTACAAATCAGGACCAGAGCTTCAGATAAAGTTCAGATCAGATGCCAGTAATAATGGTCGTGGTTTTTGCCATTATGGAATGTGCTGAGAGAGGCTACGTTAGGAAAACAGGTAAAGTTGGAGAGGTAAGCTAGCACGCTAGGATGTTCTCATTTGTTTTGGGACTCGAGGGTTATGCAGTCAGGGAGTTCTTTGCTAATAAAATCTGAGTCTGAGTAGTGAGAGATGAGTAGAAAAACAAAGGGAGTATTTCAAACACAATGCTCACACCCCCCCTTATACCAAGTACGTGCTAATACGGAAAAATAAAAGAATATTGAGTGAATTATATATAATCTCAGGGGACTACAAATGATGTAAAGGATTAAAGGCAAAGATGAGGAATATCAAACGGGATGCCAGTTTTCTTAAATGGAAGAATTCCTTTGCGTTTTAGTCAAAATTTCCACATTTTTATCTATTTTCAGCTAGTTTTTTTGATCATAGCCTAATTTGCGCACATGCAATATACCACTGCACCTGATCAAAGGTTAGAGTTTTTGATACATTTAATCGAGATGGTTTTATTTATGCTCATAGAGTTTAGTGCAAATTTCTTTCTGCATAAGATTAAGTTTAATTTGATCACTGTCTATCATTGCTCAGTTAGCTGTGGTGATGGCATCCAGATTCTCCGTTGAAGTTACTTGAAGATCAGAAGTTCGATGATATCCATTGAGCCATAAGTAGACCAGGCCACTACACAACCAGCAACTTAGAGACTGCCCACTGTTGATGGTAAGATTTCAAATCGGTATACTCACGGGTAATCGGGGAGGAAAGAGCGCGAGGAAATGTGGAACTCCCAAACTAAGAGCCAATATTTACCCACTTTGTAAAACAGTTAAAAA
>JAMKCH010005624.1:0-41384 GCA_023653785.1 Ophioderma brevispina
ATGACATTGCAATCTGAGATCTTTGTGTGCAAAGACACTATTACCATGATAGCAATCAAGTCTAGGAGTTTCTGTGGACCTTAGAATTTTTTTAAATGATGAGGAGTGACTACACAAAATAGGGCCATAATAAAAACAGTCTTATCTGAAATATCCCCGACAAAATCATCACGGTTTTTGATCAAATGCTACCATAGAAACGCATCTCTAAGGCATATCACCTACCAATACGGAATTAACCATTTGGGCCCTGGGGGCTACTACAGTTGCTCAGAGAGGATCAATTTTTCTAAGATTTCAAAATGTGTATTTCAGAACCATATTCGAATCAGCCATTAAAATGCATGAAAAGGAATACAACAAGCCTCGTCCTAGGTCAGTAGTTTTTTAGATGGCTTCCCAAAATGACCCCTGCTATCATTTTGGAAGCCATCTTAAAAGTCACTGACTACGGGTTATAAAAATATTACAGAATTTTACCAGGTTGAGAAAAGCAAGGACCGTATTAAAGATGAAAGGGCAACTTTAAATGTACAAGTGTGATAATCACTAGTTCTCAGAATTCTGCAGGGCAAATGATTACAACCTTAGCTTGGTCCACAGGATCTCCATATGGTTTGAGACAGCACAGCATATGCATGTTACTTGGTTGTTTTGCTTGATTTGACTTGGCATTTGTCTGCACCTTACGGTTATGGACACCTATATCGTCAAAGGAGCAGGTCTGAAAAAAGATATTGTGTGGATGAAAGTCCGATTGTAGAAGCAGGAAGAAACCAGAAAAAAAGTGGACCCGGCAAACCTGCATGAATGAGATTGTAAGGGAAAACAATTAATGGATACAAAAATTCTGGCCCAACCCAAGGATCGAACCTGGGACTTCATTGGTGATAAGTGAGGATAAAGAACCATTAACCCATGGGTGTAGAACCTTAAAATCTTATTTGGGAGCATGGTGTCAGGAATGCCTGTAATAAACTCCCACATGACATGCATTTCTCAAATTTATAATCTTTTCCTTTGGCTTCCCCATTTCGGGAAGGAGAGTTGGGTACGTGAGTCACTCACCTTTCACAAATGCAGCCCGGGTTGATTCCCGGTCGAGCCAGTTTGTATGTGGAATTGGTTGCGATCCATATCGTCCTCACAGGGTTTTCTCCGAGAACTTTGGTTTCAGCCTGCATCTAAATTCGGACTTCTTCCCATAAATGTTTGGAGGTTGTCTCGTTGAATTGAATGATATAGCAATATGGGGTGTTCTGCCTGGCAAAATGCCAAATGGTGATAAATAAAAACTTATGCCACAACCCTGGCACTAACTGCTCCCTACAGAAAATGTGTTGATTGTTCTCTCTCTCTTTTATCGGTGTTACAAAAGAATAATGGCCATCTGCAAACGTATGCAGTCCAACATCCGGGCATTTAGCACATCACGTGTTGCCTGATCCTACTTCTTCTCGTTGATTGCAATGTGTGTGAACCTGGTGTCTCACATAAACTCATATATACATGGCATAGTCCGCCATAGTAGACCTTCTTTAAAAGTTTCACAGATGCAGTGGATAAATTGGTCCATTAGGCATGACATTGGTAATGTACAGATTTATGACAGAATTGGTAAAAGATCCCTGCTTATTAAAATGACATTGAGATTTACAGAGGGATACAAATTGTACCATAATTGCTCTTGGACATGTTGTAGAACTTTTTAGTGATTTATAGCACAAAAAAGTAGAAAAAAGAACAACAAACCAAGTTTGAACTGACCATATGTTCTCCTAAATCGACCTTTTGGATGTATGCTGGTATTTTCTGTCATTGCCACAATGGAAAATATGGAAAATTATACTTACTAGGAGTCAACGGCTTTTGAGATTACCTGTTTTCTTGACACGGACGGCTTTTTATAAATATTGTTTGAAAAGGGTTTCATGGTTACCTGGCTTTTGCGATTAATAGCACCTCAGAAATTCAAAAACTTGTTCTGGCACAGCCCCAGTTACACCCACCCACCAAAATGTGAAGGCTAGACAGACAGGGACAGACAGACAGAAAACAGAAGAGTGATGGAAGACAGACTAGCCTATTAATATATAGACAATAATGGATTACATAGCTGTACTCAATTTAGGGTTTCTAGTTTAATATATTGGTAAGAAAGCATAATTGGCCCAAAAAAAATTGGTTAAAAAAAATGGAGGGTACTTTAAATATTCTTCTGGCCATTTAAGGTGGTTGTTCCGATTATGGGTATTGTGTTCTCTAACCTTGATAATGAGAGTCTGGCACTTGAAAATACACCCCATCAAGTACCGTGGGTAAAAAACTTGCGTTTGATGGTTAGACGCAATAATGCATGTGCAAAGCCCTATCAATACTGTGCTAAAAAGTGAACCACTAAAACGGCGGTTTTTGTTCATCCATCAAGTTCATGAATTGATTGGATTATGTATCGAGAGCGGTCGTTGTTTAATATGTCGGACTCTTATTGCGAAACTAGTCGGCCGTTTTATGTCCGTTTTCCCCAAAAATTCTGGCAAATGGTCTGGAAGTTAGTTTGGGCGTTGCTGCCGTAGTTTTATTTTTTGGAATTGTCGTGACGGGAGGCAGTGTGGGTGACTTTTCTATCTTTTGTCAAGTTTTGGACAAGCCTGATTGCCATGTTTGTCCGTCTTTCTTACTGGAACTGAATGCTAGTGGTTTATGTGTGTGCACATATTAACCGGTTATAAGTGGGGTTCTTCGGGCAGAAAAATGAAATGGTGTGATCGTACTGTACCAACTTACCATATTCTACCAAGGGCTTACCAGGGACTGAGGTCAAACAAAAGGCGAGTTCAGTTTGACTCTTGAGTAGATTTAGTGAAACAAATTTCTCTGGATGAAGGTTCGCCCCGAATTAATAAGAGAACACACAAGAAGTTGTTTTACTTGAGTTATGTTAAGAACTCGGGGTATTTTGCAACCAAGTTCTCAAAGATTTTCAAGGCAAAAAGTATATTGCCTACTAGTAAAGCAAAAATATTAAGTCAGTACCTTAGCAAATTTGTATAGGGTATCGTCCTTTTGCCAGAAGGCGACTTGTTTCCAATTAGTGGCCATTTATACGGACTATGATAGACTGTTTATGGTATAGGATGGGCGAAAAGTTGGGGTTGTTGGTGTTGGTTTCTACGCAAGTTTAGAAGTTTTAGTGTATGTATATTGGTTATATTTTGGAGGTCATGAGAAACAATTTTGGTGTAGCTGAGCAAACCTTATTCTGGTGTAATTGTAAGTGCTTGTTGGCTGTTTTCGATACAATGGACATTGCTGCGACAATGTTACCATAGCCCAGCGGGGAAGTTCCTCTAAACGATGTAACACGAGTGACCGTTTAAGGCCACCTTGAAACTGTTGAAAAACCAGTTCTGGAATGATAAGTCGTCCTTGAAAGTTGAAGGCACCTTAATATATTAGGTTTTCAGATATAAATATCGATCCATAAATATGATAAACAACAGTGAAAATGTGAAAAACATTCGGAATTATAAGTGGTCCTGAAAGTTGAAGGCACTTGTAATATAAATAATAATAATAATAATAAAATAGCCGAGAAATTTATATACGCTTATGTATTGGCCTCTAAGCGATTCACAAATGGTCGCTGATCACTGTGCCCAAATCACCATCAAAACCATTTGCCATCATTCAAGGGATGCAAGCAGATCGGGATCAGCGCTTTCCCTTAGCAGTAAACATACATCGAGATAACCCCATAGGCAGCCGGGATCAGTTCCCCCCCCAAATAGCGCATGGTTAAATCGAGACAACTAAGCGGTTAATTTCTTGTCCAGGGAAATTACACTATAGCTGAATCTCACAGGGCTCGAACGCACGCCTATACGCATGGATGAGCAATACACTGGAGTCAAGCGCTTACCTGATTGAGCTATCTTGTCAGCTTATATGTATTAGGTTTCTAGATAAAATATTCGATCCTATAAATATGATAAACAAAAGAGCGTATTTTCATTGGCGACAGCGGTGGATACTTCGACTATTTTAATAACCCTTAAACTGGGATACTATATTCTTTTGCAAGTTGGGACGACAAACATGCTCCTGCCTTACTCTTGACGGGTTTTAGATATGTGTCGACGGTGCTTCACTACATTATTGGCATTAATTCGACTTTTACCTTCTTAATATCCGCTTCGTGAAAAGCGGAAAATGGTTGAAAAATAAGTGGCGGTAGCATATCAATACTAAAAAAGTGGGAAATCTGTGGAACACATCTGCCAGAAATTAATTTACATTTTGACAGGAATATCCTAAAATTGTTCAACAAGATTCTGCGAAATTTGTCAATAATCATCCTCTATTTTTGATAGGGATATTCATAAAGTGGCCTGAAAATACGAAAATTAATAGAGAATTTAAAAAACCCCCGTAAAAAACCCACAATTTGAGAGGATGGTGGGGGGGGGCGGGGTGCGGGGGGTCGGGGGGGGGTGGGGGGGGGGGGGGGGGCCAGGGGGGGGGGGTTGGGGGGGGGGTGGGTGTGGGGGGTGGGGGGGGGGGGTAACAGTCTGCCATGACCCCCTCTGATATTCTTATTACGTGGGCAACCAAGCGTCAATGTATTGTGTAAAAGAGATGCATATACGATGGTATCTAGCTTTGCTGCATTACAGATATTGTAAGGCATTGCCGTGCGTAAACTGGAGTGTGAATGTAAAACTGTTGTAGGGTACATTTGCCGATTACCTTACACCGTAGTCAAAAGGAACACACTGACCCAAGTCTATATTGGTATTATATAGAGTGGTTCTCATGACCCCTATATGGCCTTTGACCCCATTTGCTCATTACCTAAAAAACAATTCTGAAACAAAATGCTATGACAAACTAAAGAACAACTGGTCCAGGACTCTTACTGAGATGCGCAGAATGACCTATGATGACCCATGTTGCCTTTGACCTTAATGAGCCCATGTGGACCTTTGGACCCATTTGGTCAAAATCTATATTACTAAAAGAAATCAACTTTGTGGCTGTGGGTTTGTCGGCTTGTTGTTTCACCCTCCTTTTACATACGGATATGAACTTTTGTGTGGTGGTAGAGCTCCGACGTACGAGGTTTGTGGTCACGATTTGGAGGGGTCATTTTGGGGTCAAGGTTCATTCGGGGTCATGGAAAATGATGGTGGTGCTGAAGATAAAATAAAATGTATAACAAGTGAAGCAAAATAAGTAACACATTCTAGGCAAAAAGATAATAGTCTTGGTTTCTGACATGTTTTCTCACGACTTTCGGAGGGACCAGCACAGCAATATTTTTATATTTAACCCTAACTGCTCAGGCTATGCTGTGTCTTAAAGTGTTAACCAATTAACTCCATTGGTGCAAGGATAGGCCTCAAGATAAATGAACTGTTGTTGATTTTTGCTTTGATTTTTGAATATTGACTCCCATCATTGCTATTAAGTGCAAAAGTGTATCGGTTATAATTATTTAGTGCCTGGTTGTGGACTTTGTTCCCACGGACAGTCCCTAAAACGGGTCTGTCAGACGGCGGAGCCTGTCAATTTTTTTCGGGAAAGCTTTATTTTAAGGAGCTCTATCTCATGGGCAGTTAATATGTTTGTAGATGGCTCCGTTTCAAGTTAGGAGCCTTTAAAGTTGACTTACTTCGACTTTCATTTCAATATGTTTTTAAATCTCCATAGGTACTTAGTTCCTATGAACAGTTCCTAAATGGGGCTGTCATACGGCGGAGACTGCAATTTTTTTCGGGACAGCTTTATTGAAAGAGCTCTCTCTCATGAGCGTTCATAACTATGTGGTGGCTTCGTTTTCCTATAGTTACTAACCTTTAAAGTTGACTTTTCTTCAACTTTTTCTGTCATTATTTTAAAAAAATCCAAATGGCTAAGTTCCTAATGACAGTTCCTTAAATGTGGAAGCTTTCAATGATCTTTAAAACAATATCCATTGGCTGTATCCTCTTGAGGAGGTATTACACTGAAATGCTCGCTATTTTTTTTAATCTCCCTGATTCTCATCAAATCTCCGATTCCAAGATCAAATCTCCCTGATGTCCAAATCTCAATGTTGGCAGCTCGCAAAGGCCATTCAGGGGTCGTTTTTGGGTTAACTTAGCTGTGCTTGGACCTATGGATCATGAGTTTTGGTATGTGGTAGAAGTTCGCCGTAAAGTTTTTGTGGCATGTTTTCTAGGGTCATTTTGGGGTCGAAGGTATCCAGGGGTCGTTATCGGGTAACGTGGCTGTGATTGACGTATGGATATGATGTTTGGTTGGTGGTAGAGTTCGCCATACAAGTTTTGTGGTATGTTTCGAGGGTCATTTTGGGGTCAAAGGTCATCCAGGGGTCGTTATCGGGTAAAATTGGCCGTGCTTTGACGTATGGATTATGCGTTTTTGATAGGTGGTAGTTTTGCCGACCACTTTGTAGTCCACATTTTCGAGGGGTCATTTGGAGTCGCTAATGTCATGTAGGGTCATTCAATGTGGGGAACTTGGCTGTGTTTCATTTACCATGCCTTTGACGTATGGATATGAAGCCACCCAGGGTGGCTCATTGGTCGAATACAGTACCTTGGTTTCTGTTCTGAAAAACATTCCAGTATACTCCTTCTAACGGTATACTCAGCTAGCGAAGACCCACGCGCCGCGCGGGCTCACTACTAGTAACAATTTCTGGCAAATAAATTACAGTGACCACCAAAAATGCTCAAAGGAACTGTTAGGACTCATATAGTTAGTACAGTTGACCTCTAAGACCGAAATGACCTTTGCCCCACGTTCAAACCTTGGCACATCCATATATTATACCGGTGGTCTGCCTGTCACTTGTGTCTGTCTGACTGCATATGTTCTCTGAGACCGAGGATTGCACCTTCCTGCAACATGGGGGGGGTGCCCCTTGACCTGACGAAAACCGAGTCTGATGGTAGTGGATCAAAGGTCATCAGGGGGCATTCCAAAGTCAAAGGAGCTCAAATGGGGTAAACTGTGGATATTCATGCGGAGACTTGGTGGGCGGGGTCGATGGTTGATGATGAAAATTTAAAGGTCATGGCAAGTCATCAGGGGTCATTCAAGGCAAAGGAACCGCAAAACCGGGGTCATCAAGCCCAGGTGATCGCAAAAACACAGGTGATAGCCAAATCCGAGGAGCGCCTAGTAAATACTATTAAAGAAACCACAGGTCCAGAAATCTTAGGTATGTACAGATGACCTCTTATGGCCCATAAGCCCTTTTGACCGCCAATGGACCTACTTGACCTTGACCCCAAACTATCTAAATTCTTCCAAGTTAAGTTGTTTAGCCACCAAACTTGCTCTAGATAACCACTGGCCAAGGCCTGTGGGACTATATGTCAATTGGACCTGTAATGACCCTACATTACCCTTTGGTACCCCACAACTACACATTTCCCTAACCATCCAATTGATGGATTACTGAATCATGATGCACTCGTTTATATCTAGGGAGTAAATGGATTCGCGGGCTCAAATGTCAGGACGACATGAGAAAACATACGGCCTTTCAAAATCGATCACTACTTACAGGTAAATCGGGGGCCCAAAGGACGATGGAACACGCCCCTTTAAATGATATCTTGCAGGAGTGTTAAGTTTGTGGCATACTGTCTGAGATCAATTCTGGATGAATACAAATAATGACAGCTTGAGGACTCTGCCAAAAATTTGGTCTATTCATGTAATCTGTACGTAGCTAGATGGGGATTTATTTCTAATCCAACTATGTGTACTGGTAATGTAATCTTCCTGTATCTATTGCCATTTTTGTAATCATTAAAAACACAAGTGAAATAGAATGACAAATTGACTGGAGTATATGTGGATGCTTTCTGTATACTTGAATTAGGGTCATATAGAAACAGTATAACCTTAATTGCCCCTTCTGTTTCTAGGGAGGGAGTGATGGAGTAAAGGGAAAGAAAAGTTGGAAATGTGGGCTCGGTGTTGAACCGGGCCCTTTAGGCCCAATTCTCATGCTGGTTTGCTGGGCTGGCCAGCGATTTTGTGCCCAATGTGTCTTATTGTTCGTCATCCAGGGCTTAAGTGCACTTTTCTCATTCGGGCAGGCAATTATTGGCTTTTGGTACCGTTAGGGTTAATTTGCACACCGTTTGAAGTAAGGCCCAAAATGACATAAAGATGGAGCCCAGTCCAGTGAATTCTTTCATGCACAAAAGTAGAAGCCTTTTTAGAGCAATCTGGGAAGTCTAAGGCTGCATATTTGAAAATGCCTTCGTTACGCCTGAAATGGGCACTAATCTTCATCCCAAGTGGGGGTGAGATGGATATTATGGATAACCAACCTAGTGTTTGTCTCAGTACCTGTAAACCTCTGTGGGCACTGCCAGAACTGGGGAGGGTGGTATGGGGCAGGAAGATGATTTCTGAGGGGGAAATCATGAAATTACTGCAAAATTCAGCAAAAAATTTTCAAGGTGCAAAGTAGGGTGGAGAAAGATTAACCCTGGAGAGGTGAAATTTCCCTGCCATCTTGGTTTCCTGGCTCATGTCCCCCCCCCCCCACCCGGCAGTCCTGCCATTTTAAAACACGGTTTGAATTACATGTAAAGAGGGAACTCCCTTTATCAGTGTGTAACTCTGCTAACCATCTAAGGAAAAATACATATCTGGTACTAAACATCTAGGAAAGTTCCTAATGATGAGGATCATTATTATTGGGGTTATGGGGCATCATTGTGGTGGGCATGGTAAATATAGCAATCAAAATTTGAACTGGAACGCTGATTCTGATCAATAATTCTATACAAAAAGTTTGCCAATTAATAAATTATTGTAGGAGGTGAACAAAAGAATGTATTTTTGTCTCCCTGGCTGAAAAGCAGAAGGAGGGATTTTGTGAGAGTGCTCAAGTCGGTATTGTATGTATGGGTGTGATGTATGTGTGTTCCAGTTTGGTTAAGTTTTGTTAGGTTTCCGTTAGGTTTTTGGTTTTAGGTCTCTTCGAAAAGTAAGTCCGATTTAAACCAAGACTTGGGGTTAAGGTGCAATAGGGTTCCTTCATATTTTGGTCTGGCCAAGGTCAAAGGTCATCTGAGGTCATGTTCCAGACGCCATCTTGCCAGGGGGATGATGCAAGATTACATGTTACTTGCTTTTACTTTCTTAGCAGAGCATTACGTCTCAAACCAAGAGGAAAATTACATTTGTCATTTATGTAAATTGTTGTTGGCAGATAAGAAAAAGGTACAGAATTTTTGTATGGATAAGCCTTAGTGCACGTTTCTCATTCGGTGCAATTGCAATTTTTGGTGTTGGTACCGTAGGGTTATTCAACACGTTTGAAGTAGGCCCCAAAGACATAAAGGTTGGAGCCAGTCCAGTGAACTTACTTCTTTCATGCACAAGGTAGAAGCCTTGTTCTCATGAGCACTCTGGAAGTCTAGCTGTCATATTTGAAAATGCCTTCTGTTACTCCTGAAATGGGCATGAATCCTTCAGCCAAGTTGGTGGGGGAGTGGATATTATGGATCACCAACCAGGTTGTCTCAGTACCTGTTTAACCTTTGGGCACTGCCAGAACTTTGTGGAGGTGGTATGGGGCAGGAAGATGATTTCTGAAGGGGGAAATCATTAATTACTGAAAATCAGCAAAAATTGGTCAAGGTGCCAAGTAGGGTGGAGGAAAGATTACCCTGGAGAGGGTGAATTTCCCTTGCCATCTTGGTTTCCTGTCCCAGGTCCCCCCCCCCCCCCTGCAGGCCGTGCATTGAAACGGTTTATAACCTGTAAAAGAGGGAGCTCCTTTTATCAAGTGTGATAACCTCCCTGCTAACCAACTAGGAAAAATACATATCTGTTACTAAACATCTAGAAAGTCCGCATGTGAGGATCATAATTATGGGGTTAGGGGGCATACATTGTGGTGGCATGGTTACAATCTAGCAAATCAAACTTTGAACTGGAAGCTGATTTGATCATAATTCATATACAGAAAGTTGCCCAATTACTAATTATTGTAGTAAGGTGAACAAAAGGAATGTATTTTTGGTCTCCCTGGCGTTAAAAGCCGAAGGGGTATTTTGTGATAGTGCTCAAGGGTCTGTATGTATGTATGTGTGTGTAGTATGTGTGTTTCGCATATGGTAAGTTTTTGTTAGGTTTCCTTCCGTTCGGTTTTTGGTTTTCAGGTCTTCGTTTCGAAAGTAGTCCAATTCAACCCAGACTTGGGGTTAGGTGCAATAGGTTTCCTCATATTTTTGGTCATGGACCAAGGTCAAAGGTCATCTGAGGTCATGTTCCATACTGCCATCTTGCCAGGGGGATTATGCAAGTTAATTTACTTGCTTTTTATTTCCTTAGCCAGAGCCTTACTCTCAACAGAGGAAATTATACATTTTGTCATTTATTATGTAAATTGTTGTTGCGATAAGAGAAGGGTACAGAATTGTTTTAAGGATCATCCTTGGTCTGGTAAACTGTTATGACTTGGTGAAAACACCATGCAGTCACTTCCAACCACACTAGCTTTATGAAACGAAGATTTATGAATACAGTCGTTCATAAATAATCCTATGTAGAAGTTGGGCTTGAGCAATTCCTGATTTGCCAAGAACCCATGATCAATTCCTTTTTTTCACAAGAAAACGATTTACTCAATCAAATTTCATTTGCCTGGCACGTGAATTGATAATATTATTTTTAGAAGGCTATTATTTTGTCGCATATTTATGTAGAGCCTTTGCGCAAACAACAGGTTAGATCAAGTCGGTGACAATGGAATTACAGAATGACTCAACTTGTTTATGTAACATGTACAAGTGCTAGTAGAGCAGGCCGGATCCATTCACATAGAGGAAGAATCTTTTGCATATATTTATATTGTAATCCCCATATGGAATTCCACAAGTGGAATTATGAATCTTTGATGCAACAGAAAATTTGAAAATCTCAGTAGGGATTGAACCAAGGCCCCGGAAAGAAGAACTGAATTTTGGAGAACTTAAAGGCCGATTCAGAGATTTCCTGATGAGGGGCGCCCTCCATTTCCAAAATAATCGTGCTTTTTTGCTGTACAAATGCTGTCCATATCTATCCTACACACTGGTGTGAAATTGCTAAGCTTAATCGAATTCCTCATAAGAAAATCACAACTTTGTTATAAAATTCCGGATCCGGAAGTTTTGTTATACACATATCCCTATGGGACGTAATACTAACACATAAGTTTTACTGCAAATCAAAAAACGCAAAATCGATTCATCTCAAATTATTTCGGAATTGTGCATTTTAGGTTACTATCTTAGTTCTAGTTGACTATTTTCATTACTACTACACAAAAAAATAATATTTCGAATCTCTGATTCAGACTTTAAATGAACATTAAAGAGTGTCCATCCAAATGAACACTAAGGTGCAACGAGAGATTTCAAGGTCATCCATATTTTCTGTGATTGTAAGTGATTTCATATATATTCACACGCAATAGCTTCCCTACCATTTATTTGGCTACAAAAAAACTTAAAATGAAAAACAAGTTGATTTGTATATGCTTATATATTCACTAGAAACTAGGCAAATTTCGTTATTTGCTCCTCATAAACGAAATTAGAAATTTCAACAATTTTTGTACCAAAGAAACAGTTTCTCAGCTTAATCCTTACAGATGGGGATATTTTTTATAAAACTTAACACCAGTGCCAAAATAGAATGTTCACATTTTTTTCGGGACACCTGTTATTTGAAAGCTCTCGTTGCACCTTTATGAACATTAAAGAGTGTCCATCAAATGAATCATAAGAGTGTCTAGCACATGTTTAGACAATCACAGAATAAATTGATACAACTGAGAGATCAATATTGTAGCTCAGGGATCATTTTGTATTACAATTCAAAGCCCAGTTAATGACAAGAATTTTATTCAGGCTAAAACTGTAAGCAACCTGTTGCACAACTGAGCGCCTTTCACAATGATGTATAAATATTATGCACAAAAAGGACACAGATGAGCAAATAAGAGATTTTTCATAACACTTCAGATTACTTTTAATTTTTTTTTATAGGTATTTGATACTACTGCTTCCTTCCTATTTAGAATATGCCACATTTCTCTCCCGTACCAAGGACAGAAACTATTTTTGTTATTGTTATATTTTTGTGGGCTGTCAGCTGTAGTTCAGAGGGTGTATTGAGTCATTCCACAATGCACCAGTTTTGGGGAATTTTGCCTCAATAGCATCATGGTGATCTTACAAAAATCCTTTTCTTAAAGGTCAAACAAAATGGTACACCATATACATACAAAATTAAAGCTAATGCTTCTTCGATCGTAATATACAAAATTTCAGCTGTTTCTGTCACATTTGGAGGAGTTTTTATGAGGCAAAACTACAATGCGCCCAACTCATCCCTAATTAGCAGAAAAATTCGTTTTCTTTTGGTCCATACGTTGGCAGCACAGAAAATGACGTCATTAGTGTGACACCAGCCGAAGGAAATCCCCACAGAGCGATAGTCAATATGCATGATATAGAGCGATTGCACTTTCTACATAGAAATTATGATCAAGTTATAGCAAAGGCAGAATAGTATTAAGTTTTTGTCAAAACAATTTCTGTATATTTTTTTCAAATCAGTAGGGTCAATTTTGCATAAAAGTTCAAAAGGTTTTCAGTACAAGGACAAAAAATAACAAGTAGGCGCGATTTATTTCACACTGTACACCAATATTGTTTTGTATTGCTATAAAGTTTAGTTTACGTTGGCAATATTGAGGATCAATCGTCTTGAGTGAACATTTGAATGAAAATACGTAATTCTACAGAAAACCCTGATCATAAGCAACAATATTGGAAGAATATTTGTATCATTTCGAACTACTAACTGAAGCTTTTGAAGTCAGTATTCCCGATCCCTATCCCTATTGAAGCAAGCGCCATATTTTGGCGAGTGCTTGGTAATTCACACGGCCCATTATGCAGAGTGTTATGCATCAAATCAGACCGAAACTCTCGTGCACGCAAAATAATAAACACGTCAATAGACGAATCTGAATCAGTAGAAAACATGATCTTAGTCCAAAAAATAGGAATTAATGAACTGATCTAGTGTTATGTTCAGATACATACCGTTCGTTGACATGATCGTGATGCATGGAGTCGATTCTCACATTTCCAGCCCGGGGAGATTTTGGGGGTTGTGGATGGGTGCAGGTGAATAAACTAAGTATCCCAATCCTAAGAGCTCCTAAAATTAACATTTCGGTACTCTATTTAATATAATAGTAAATATTTAAATTTACATTAGTATTTCCTAAGCGTTCCTCGTAGTTTATAGCTGCCGGTGCTGGGCATCGTCAACCTCCATATTTTGAGATTCCCACTGCCACTTCCCCAGTAACTTCTCCTTCATCGCTCTCATCAGTTGAATCCACAGATTCACAGCTTTCGCAGGCCATTTCAACCTCAGAAAAATTGAATCTTCCTCAATAAATGTGCTGGGCATATTTAATGAAAATAGTGGGGAAAATGGAAAAAATTACCGGCGAACCTCTGTGCTCTGCATTCACAGTGCTTGCAGCATGCAATCAGCTGTTCAGATGTCATCCGGTGTACCTCCTATTACGTCACGCACAATGCGCCCAAATCACCGATTTTACTACAGAGCAGGTTCACTGGCTGGTGAAAACGGCCTGCTATTTTCACTATTTTTTTTACTTCAGGAGTAGATTTGAAACGTAAAACCAATATATTTTAAATCTGGAATCTATTCTCTATCATCTAGTACATACTTAATCTTCCATTTGATAAAAAAACCCTGATGATTACACTCATTTAGCCCACAAAGCATTAATACTTAAGGAATTTTTAGCATGATATTGAAAGGTATTGTGGTTTTGAACTTTTGGAACATTTTATCCTAAGTACTAACATGTGTTTAGTACAGTAAAGTATAGGCACTTTGCAATGCATTATGGGATTGGTTCAAAACACCCTCTGTAGTTGTAAGGATCACACTGATTTCCATTGTCATACAGATGTTTATTTCTCATTAACCAAAAATATTAATCTTCCCTTCTCTAAATAGAACAATACATCTAATTTTCATGAAACTGGATATGTGAGTATTGGTGGGAACAAGTATTCCAATTGCTTGTCATACACAAAAATGATATAAGTATCCTCATTTGCAATTCTGATGGATAATAGACACAAGTGGCCCATGCTCTCTATTCACTCAATGTAACAAGTGCAGAATTCAAGAAATTAACATTTCTATTTAATTACTAGTATTGGATTTTTTGGGGTTAAATTCTTTAAAACCCAGATTATATCACCAATTGTATGGTCTTTTGGACAACTGTTTTGGATCTTAGAATTTTATATTTTGGTGAGAGATGTCCGACATATGTGGCTTTGTGTGTTTGATTCCCACAGCTGTTTCACTCTATGCAAATTGTTTCTTTGAACAAATTTGAAGCAGGCCAATAAAAGTGTGAGACCTGAGGAGGGCACGCAATAAAGCTAGTGCTTGTGCAAAAATCTGCAAAAATCAGAAATCTCTATCTACTAAAAAGTAGTAAACCTAATAATCACCACTGTGGAGGAAAAAAGTGGAGGTTTTTACTTATATAACATACATGTAGGTTGCATAATTAATAGGGATGCCAAAAAATGGTAACTTAAATGTATAGTATGAAATTAGGGTTAGGTTACAATATTAGAGTTAAGACTTATGCTTGTTGGTTAAAGGTCCATAGCTGATCGCTTACTAGCTGCGCCCCAGGACTTCAGATTGTACTGGAAGTGGACGAGTATTTTGTTGTCTGAATGAAGCTACATTTCCATTTACCCTGGAAATCTTAGGGCTAAAAGTGTTTGGTGTGGATGTTATGAGTGAAAAATGTACCCATTCTGGTTTAACCAATATGAAGTTAACGCACTATTCTATGTGACTTACAAAATCACATTTCGCTCTCCTATGAAAAAAAAGGTTAAAAGTGTCGTGCCGAGCAAGCCTGTGCACGGAGTTGCCCATCTCTTTCCTTAGCATTTGGGCCAGACTCCTCCATATAATATTTGCTGTGGGGGGTTCGCCACTCCTCCCAGAAGAGTATGTTACATTCCCAGCCTGAATACTCTTACCATTTATACACCTGGGTAGAGAGGAGTAATTGAGGTAAAGCGCCTTACTCAAGGGCACAACACATTGGCCGTAGCAGGGCTTGAACCAACAACCTTTGGCGTGTGGGGCAAGCGGTGAGCGCTCAATCCACAGGACCACACGTGCCCATCTCCTATGAAATCTGACTGCTGAAATATCAGCATGAAACTTTATAGATGAGGTATTGAAGTCAAGGTCATTCAATCAGATGAACATTTAATAAAATTAAATTCGGGTCATCCCCCTTAAGAATCATGATTACTATAGTATTTTCTTGCATGAAAGGCATTAGTATAAGACAAGGCAAGCTCCCCAACAAACAAATGAAATACTCACACGAATGACCACATTAAAGGCTGATCTCAGAGGAATTCCAATGAGGGTACACTCAAAACAAGGAGCTTCATAAGGGATAACAACATGGTTGATTCTCTTGATAAGAATAAGGCAGTTAAAAAACAAGTGTATATATAATGACGACGACGGACGACGGCCAGCAATGACGACCAACATAAAATGACAAAAAAACAAAGTCACTCCTTGGAATCACACTCGAACCATTAATTTTAAAAAGATCCTGGTCAGTTCCTACAGCTCATTACTGTGTGAATTGACACTACAAAATTACAACTCTCAAGGAGCGGTTAGGTGAGGTAGCAATGGGTAGTTTAAAACAATCCCATGTAACATTGCAGTGAACCTATACCTTACCTGTACTGCACACATACAAGTACTTAGGGATCACAAATGCCTAAGAATTTTAAGAACCACAAGACCTTTCAAGATAATATCAAAAATTAGGTTTAATGCTAACATTTTGTAGGCTAAAAATAGAAGTGTGGATTTTGCATGTTGAAAAAAGGCTCTGTGTGGCATCACATGACCTCATCAAGACAAAATTTCACAAAAAACAATGCATTATGGGATTGGTACGAAATCAGAAGGAAGTTTACAAAAGAGAATTGCCAAAGGGTTTGATTATTTACCTTTGCTCAATTAAGCTACGTTTTGAAGTGATCCAGCTTGTTTAGCTTATTCACACTGCCTGGATTTCCTAATTGGCTGTGTTGGAAATAAATGTTTAATTCCGACTCTTTTATTTCGCATGGCTTTTGCATGTATTAGAGTGAATTTGCCATTGGGTTGAATATGTCCTGAATGCCAAGAAGGGTCAGTCATACTGATGATCAATGAATTTTCTGCAGGTTTTGTCCACCTTTTGCTGATTTTGCTCCCATACAAGCAATTATGCCTCAAAAGGGTCACTTTCAAAAAACAAAACAAAAAAAATACAAAAGGGTTGATGAAATATGGTACTTAAAGGTGCTTGTTCCGATTTATGTCTATTGTGTTCTCTACTTGATATGAGAGCCTGGCACTTGCACATACACCCCATCAAGTACCATGGGAAACAAACTTGCGGTTTGATGTTAGAAGCAATAATGCATACTGCAAAGACCTATTCAATATTGTGCTAATATTGATGGTTAACCATTCGGTGTTTTTTTGTTTACATCTTGGGAATGAAATGAATTTGAGGGCTCAAATTTCAGGACGACAGTGAGAAAAATACGGCCTTTCCTCTGATATCAAAATCGATACTACTTCCGGGTAAATCAGGGGGTCCCAAATATGATCAGAACACACACCTTAAATTTTCAGTACAGATGTTGCCTACCTGCATAAGTGCAGAAGTAAAAACTATATAACTCGTGGCCAATTTTAACTGTTCCAGTTTCCCTTGACTAATTTTTGCTTGTAAAATGCCAACATTCCAATTTGACTTTCATGATACCATAGGAGTAAATCACAGGGGGTGTGGGTATTATACCCCTCAATATTTTGATGAGAGGGGATGGTCAATACAGTCAAGTGAATCTGTATCTACTGCAAGGAGAAGGGAAAATGAGACAGCACAGACAGAGGTGCTGCCCGTCCTGTGGCCGCTTGTACACAGAATCTAGGAAGATAATTGTTGCACAAAGAAGAGTAATGGGCATAGACAAATATACCATGGTAATGGTGTAATTCTCTATTCATCAGGACTCTTTATCCCTCAGGATAAATACTTTGCACTATTCCTCTTCAAACCATGTTATTTTGGAAATTTTAAATACTATCGCATTCATAGGCAATTTAAATATTTGTAAAAATATACAACATTTCATATGTACAAATTCTCAGAAATTCAGAGAGAGAGGAAAGTGTCCTGATGAGCTTGTGTAATGCCTTTTTGTCTATTCTGAAATTCTAAATAGTAACTTTTTTATGAAGTGTGAATTGAGATGCATCATTCTGTGCCTATTTATTCAAGAGCCCTGTGAGGCTGTATGCATGGATGTCAACATTTCTCCTTATGTTCTACTGTGCACTGGAATATTTTTAATGAGTTTTATTTTTGCATGTCTTCCACTGAAGCGTGAATTATTAAAATGTGAAAACATTGATCAAAGAGACAAGTAGAATGTGTGCCTTACTCTGTAGTGGGATTAAAAATCCACAAAATGGTTTTCTAGTGTTCAATTCCTGAACAATCAAATAGGTAAAAGTAGCATGCCGTCATTACACATAGCCTCTTCAGGATTGGAATTCTAAATGTTCATCATCCCAAATGTCCTTATCCAATGGTATATATAACATTAACCATGTCAATTTGGTGCGTAGTTAAACAACCCGTAGTCATTCATGGGAATAATTATGGGGAGGCAAAAGCCGGTCATGGTGTCATTAAGCTGAATGTCATGCTTTATTGTTATATTTATGTTCTTAAAGGAACATGGGGAGATTTTCTGAGGATACAAATTTCCTTAATTTTGCACTTGATTGGTTGGTTGTAGAAAATCTACCGAGTTGGTTTCAGAGGTTATTAGGACAGAAGAAAGAAGAAAAGAATACAAAAACTAAGTTTTGAACTTGTCTGCCTGAATAGACTTGTGCACGATAAGTACTAAATTGTTTTTGTTTTTTTTTTCACATCTAGAAAAAATTGATTTATTGTTTTGATAAAAGAGGCATAGGTGCATTTCCATGCAGCAAAATACATAATTACTTGAAATATCTGAAATGGATAGATTGAGACCAGATGGTGTTTTGAATCAATCCCACAATGCATTGCAATGTGCCTATCTTGTACTGTACAAAACACATGTCAGTACTTAGGGATAAAAAGTGTTCAAGAAGTTTAAGAACCACGAGACATTTGATGATCATGCAAAATATTCCTTAAGTACTAGCATCTTGTGGGCTAAAATGAGTGTCAAGTCAGTGATTTTATGTGTTAAGAATAGGATTTTTGTGGGATCACATGACCTTATTCAATGGCGGATCCAGGATTTGAAAAATGTCAAGAATTTGCAGAATTACCGCCCCCTCCCTGGATCCGCGCCTGTTATTGAAGTGAAATTTCCCAAACTGGTGCATTGTGGGATTGACTCAATACACCCTCTGGATTGAGACTTGCATTGAACACTAAAAATAGTTCTACACCAAGGAATGTTGTGATAGCCACTTACACCGAATCTAGTTTTGAGTCTGAAGTCAGTCAGTTATTACCAGCCCTTATAATTTTATAGAAACAATATTTGTTGTAATAGTTAAATTTACATATATCATTAGTAAGTCAAGAACTTTTAAGCAATAAGAACATGCATAAAAAGGTCATGTGCCAGTCTGAAGGGTTTAAGGGAATTAACACAACTTTGAGGTGTATTTTCTTACATTTCCGTTGTGTAACCTAAGCCAGTGGAATAAAACCAGTCTGGAGTGGTTTTATTACAAAGTTACTTGATTTACACACAAAGAAACTGTTTTAGGCATGCAAAAACCTCTGTTTTTACACAAATTGAGGGTGCCGTATTTAAAAAAATATGCCAGTGTCCTAATATGACAGTGTCCCTTAAAGGACTGCTTGTTTTGTTTTGCTAAAGTGATTCCTTATTTTGATAAAGCAATTGAGTAGTGTTTACATGCATGCTTGGTCTGTCTTAGTTGCTGCTAATATGTATGCAATCATAGGTTCATGTGGACAGACCCTTTAGTAACTGATCAAGATTAATTAATCTTTGTCAAGATAAGTGATTTTGTAGTGTGTATGGGGTCTGAGCAGCCTAGTCTCTTGTTCCTTTATGGTTCAAATCTTGGTGTTTCTAAACTTGATGAGAGGCAGTTGGTTTGAAAAGTCATCCTTACAAGTTAAAAGCAGTTAAACTTCAACCAGTATGCACTTTCATTTGTTAAAGAACACATAACTTATTGTTATTATCATGAAGTATAGAAAAGACAAAGTGTAGCAAAAAATAGATTGTTTGCTTCTGATGTACTGTTGTATTGCCAGAATTAGAATTGGGTAGGGCAAGAACATGGCGATGCACTTCTCAGCTCTAGTTTGGCAAAAGGTTGCATCTGACACTTATCAAACCAGAAGATAATTTAAAGCAGCCCCATAATGTTTTTTGTGGTACTTTTCAACCCTGGTAAATTCTGTATAGGTTATAATATTTTGAGATGAGTGAGGGGTCTAGATATGAAGGTCATATCAAGAACCCTAGGGAAAAAGCCCAATACAGATCGAGCCTAAGCACCCCAAGAGGCAGGGTCTCAGGTGTATATAACCAGTGCAATAAAGTGGCACATACAGCATTTAAAGGTCAAAGGGGGTAACAATTTCCAATTTGCTGACATAATTTTTAATTTTTTCAAGTCGCTTCAAAAATCTTAAGTTGGGCAGGGGTGCAGTGCATGACCTTCTTGGGACCCCTTTTTTTAATAATCTTTTTTGTGTCACCTGCTTTAGCAGATACACATTGACAGATTAACTTCATTATCATGCTTTGAGGTGTCCGATACGTGATAATTGGATCCTACGCATGATAATGATAAAACTGGATGATATGCGCCCAATATTTATTGGTCTTGCTATGAGTTTTAAAATATTGGGCTCGACTGCGTCTCGCCCAATATTCATAGCTCGACCCATAAATTTGGGCTGAATCAATCCAATTTTATATCATACTTGGTCAGAAGAACCATTGGCCCAAGGTTCATATGTGGTGTAAACAAAGTGACCTTTGATGATGCCTATATGAACTTTGACCCATTTGCCAAAATCTATAACATTTCTCACATGTGTTCACTGATTAACTTTATACTTGGTAAGAAGAACTACTGCACCAAGGCTCACACGAGGCATCAACAGGTTGACTTCTGATGACCCCGAGGTGAACTCGCTTCACCAAATTGCAACAACCATTGGCAAACCATGATGGCAGGCAGCACAAGAATTCCGGGGAACAATGTATTTTATAATCTTAAGAAGGCAACTTGGCTTAGCCATGTTTTCCCAGAAATCACATGCTATTAATTTAACCACTTGAGGTATGTTTGGAGAGGATGTGATGAGGTGGTAGGCCGTCCTGGCTTACCAAAATCTCTTTGACAAGATATGGAAATGTCTCAACAAAATCACTACAGAATCAAATCTCACTATGCAAATTCATTTTATTTAAAACCAGAAGTCATAATGTGCTGCCAGTTACAAGTCATTTTTCTGGGATACAAATATTGCAGTCAAGGCATACTTAGTGAACCAGCCACCATTATTTGATATCTATTTTAGGAAAGTATTTTCAATCAGCAAACACATGCAGAGTAATCCCTAGAAACCACGGCTGCTATTAACATGCATGCAAATAAAGAGCTGAGAGGTGTCTATGGGGAAAAAGTGGAAGAAAACTAAAGTGAAATGGAGTGATTTCAGAATTTAATAAATAAAGAAAGATGCTCTTAAGGTGGCTACATTTACTTAATGTACACAATGTACAGAGACATTTGTTAGGAAGACACTTTTCATTTTAAAGTTCAGGATACTTTATTGCCATGTTTTATTCAAGGATATTTTCATGTTAATACCATTAGTATTGTAGGGGTGCTTTAAGTGTGGGAGCTGGGAGTGCTGCTCACAGGAAATGAGAGCCCCAATTGATGAAATGAGGCTAAGTGTTTAAAAAATGAAAGAGCAAAAATTGAAAGAAAAAAGAGGAAGAGGAAAAGGAAAGACAAAGTGGAAAAGGAAAGAAAGGAAAAGGGGAAAAGAGGAAAATGAGAAGGAAAAGGAAAAAATGGAAAAGAAAAATTAGTACATTGAGTCTAACTGTATCAAGTCATACAGGCATAAAAAACAATTTTGTCTTTTTTAGACTATGCTTTGCATTTTTAGATACTTGCAAGACGGCTACTTCTACTAATTGTTGAAATTGTAAACAATCGTTGGAAATTCTGGTGAAACAAAGAGAAAAATGCCCATCTTGTCATTTAACAATGAAACACCTGATTAACATGTCCACATTAGGAAGTGAGATTGGACCAGAGTTGACGGAGGGAAGAGAGGAAGGGCAGGGGATTGGATGCATTCAGGAAATTGATAGGCTGAAATCTTGCTCCTGTGAAAAAAATGACTTTTTTGCACCCTGATTAAAGCCACTTTCAGTGATCCACACAAACTTTGTAACAATATTTGAAATCTAGAAGAGTAGTTTAAAGCTGTGTGTTTCAATCAACATCTTGTCCCCTCTCAACATGTAAAAATTGAGATTTTGGTATTGGAAGAAAGTTCATATTCTTCCCATTAACCCAGAGAAATTTATGACCCAGGAAATGATAAAAAAATGTCCCTAAATGTGGTCAACCACACAATCTCAAACACTGTGGCATACAGACTGGGGGGGCTAGGCACAAGTTCCCCCTCTTAAAAGCAGGATGATATGAATCAAAATATGCATTTCCCTCTCCTTCAGGGGAATTTTGACCAATTTCAGCTTAAATTTAGGTAAAGGTAAATCATCAATTCATCAAGTTCAGACTTAATTGGAGCAAATCATGAAGACAATTTACAATTTTTTCCCCTCTGGCAGGACGACCATTCCAAATTTACTCAAAAATTTGTAATCGGATGTTTTGGTAATAATTTTGCATCCACTTGCAGGTGATAACACCATCTGAAACAAAATTGACTATGTGATTGGCTTACCCACCTTTAAAAGTGAAGGATAAATACGGCCAATTCTCGTAAGGTTTTTTTTTTCAAATGAAAACTTTACCAAAAATGAAGAAACAGCAGAGCTGAACAAAAAGATTGCCATGTGTGTTGCAGTGAGTGTCTGTATGAACAGAAACCTGTAACATGTACTAAAATATCCAATTTTATCTTTACCATGGGAGTTTTTTAGCTGGGTCATTGGAAATTTTAGATCCGGGTTCCTGAAGAAAAAACTAATATGGCATCTGGTATTGGTTTACGTAATGCATTTGAGTCTTACGCATTTCCACAAACTTGGAAAGCAGAAATCAGTTACATGTGTATTTTGAATCATCACATACTGTGAAACATATGAATATTTTATACTGGAATTGTGTGAAAAGGTCAAAAAATATTGTTATGTTGCTCTCTGCATCCAACAGCTCTCTGCCATAAACTGACATATTACAACACATGATATGAACATTTACTCATTACATCAAAACACACCATCAGAATCAAATAAAAGGTGGAAATGCTCTTGTTAAAGTTTTGTGTCAATATTTCGTTACGTTTTGATGTGAGAGCTAAAAAGCTTTTAAAAAATGTAATTTTGCAAGTGCCATGAAGTATTGTGTAAAATTAATATTGATTGACCAAAATGAAGCATATTTTTGCTCATAACATCAAACAACATCTTTTAGCCCTAAGATTTCACAGGGTAAATGAGAAAAATAGTAGCTTTCTTCAGACATCAAAATATTGACCACTTATGGTAAAATCTGGGATTCTGGGGATGAGTGCTATTAGCAATCGGACCATGGCCCTTTAAGTTTTGGAAATCACTTTTTCTCAAGGATATGTAATGAACCATAAACAAAAAGGTGCTAGTATAATGAGACGCACCTTCAATACTAGAATGATTTTGTTTTGCCTGTTTCTCTGAGCATACTGAAACATTATTTATTATTAAGGATTGGAAGATTGCTCATCGGCAAAAAATAATACAAAATATATATTACAATATCAGATTCAAAATGCCCAAATTGGGGAGGTCAGATATTCTCAGAGACAGAGAAACTGATGCTGTCATCCCATGCCAAAGTTACTGTCATGTTTGTACTTTAAAATGTGGACTTTGGCCACTTCACGTGCGACACATCCATAAAATGTTACAGTGAATAGCACTTTTTTTTGTCCTCAATAGCTCTAAAATTTACTACTAATGTAGGCACACACACCACACACAGCCCCATGCCCCTAGAATCTCATTGCTAAAAATCGATTACTTATCAACAAATAATAATACTAGCAATGGAACAGTGTAATATGATGAATCGGACCAAAATGTATTAAGCATGTGATGCATGGTTAATTATGTAACCACCATGATTATTTGCATTCTTGTGTGTTGGCCTTTGCTCTTGAATTTGATGTGTGACAAATGCACCAGATATCATACTAATTTTATGAAAAAAAAACAAAGAAATGTGCTTCTGTTGTTGTATTTGATCTTAAAGGTGCAACGAGAGATTTCAAATAACAGGTGTCCCTAAAATGTGAAAATTCAGATTTTTGCACTGGTGTAAAGCTTTCTATCAAAATATCCCCATCTGAAAGGATTCAGCTGAGAACTGTTTCTTTGGCACAAAAATGGTGAAATCTCTAATTTCCTATAGGAGCAAATAGGAAATTCAGCGTATGTTTTCTACTGAAATATAAGCATATAAAAATCACCTTTTGCTTTCCTTTTAAGTTATTTTTGTAGCCAAATAAAAGGTAGAGAATCTATCGCGTGTCTAATCTATATGAAATCACTACATATCACAGAAAATATGGATGACTTGAAGTCTCTCGTTGCACCTTTAACTACTCTGCTGTTCCTTCAAAGTAAAGTGACAATTTTCCTAAGTTGTAAACAAATTTGGTATTTTGACCCCTATTTTGTATCATATAGACAAGCCTTGTAATCAGGTGATTAAAGGTGTATGTTGTCCCCTCCCACTTGTAAAAGGTATGAAATTTCTAATAACTGTCAGTAAAAAAGATAAATAATATTTTTTTCCCAAGTTATTATTTTTTTTACCATTTCATTTCATTCGACAGTACACTTGGTTAATTTATGAATCTGGTAGATGTGTACATCATCCTAGTCTATTGTAAATGAATTGAAATTGTAAAAAAAAATTCACTTAAAAATAAAATCAACTTTTAATAAAGTCTGCATCTGCACATATTAATAAATCCTAGTAAATTGTTCACGTTGACAGGTTTTCCATATGCTGTGTCCACCATTGCAAAAATCTAGTTGTATCTTCGATCTAGAATAAGTATTAACAGACCCATTAATGTTTTTTCTTTCCCACAGAATGGTTTGGTTTAATCAAATGTGAACCAGATATGAGTTCAAGCTTAATTTGATTCATAACTAAAAAAATACTAATATAAATAAAACTGACCTTTTGAAATGAGATCGCTGCTGAAATGCATCCAAGATTTGTTGAATAAGTATTCGCAGATCCTTTAATGTAGTGTTTAGAATCAAAACAAACACATTTTCAACCTAATGTAAACCAGGTTGTTTTCAACATTTTTGAAAGGAAGAGAACTAGTTTATGTTGGTTTAAATTGGGAATATGTTTCAAATGTCAATTATAAAAGCATTTTTGTCTCGCCTGAATGAAGTTACAGAAGAGATTGCACAATCAGAAAGGAGAATTAGAGTGCTGTGCGAGTGCAAGAAGGTCATATGTGCAATAGCTGCCATGTGATACATCTGTGTGCTGCCATGTATTAGGATAACTGAATTAATCTTTTCCTTTAGTCAGTGGCTCTTGAAATGGCTCTTCAGCTACCTGTGAAGACGACTGTCGCCTGAAGAACCATTTCAAGAGCCACTGACCAAAGACTTAATATGATAGTATTTTTGATGGGAATTTGACAGATGGCAGCTATTGCACTTATGACTTTGCATCACATGACGAGATGTCAGCAAATGTGGAATTCTTTTGTTCATTAATGATCTAACAAAGATGTTCTGGTTTGCATACAAGTTTGCACACATCACATATGACATACCTCCTTATTCTTTTTGTATGTCTGTGTGTATGGGAGAATTGGGTTAAAAGTTTTGAATTGTCACTACTTATCTGGCATTTTATATTTGATTCAGAGGGGCACTTGATTTGTTTCTCTATGTGTGATCCATTGTCTTACGAGACAGACGGTGCCTAGTAGTATATTCGCTATATTTAAAGCTTATAGCTAAGGCTTCCTTTCACTTATGTCGGTGGTGAAATTTATGGTATATTTAATTAATGAGCTCATTTGCATAATTTATGCAAATACATCAATGCAATATTGGGTGCAATAGCTGTCATTTGTCAAAAAATCCCATCAAACATACTATTATGCCAAGTCTTTGGTCAGTGGCTCTTGAAGGGTTCTTCAGGTGACACAGTCGCTTGGAGAACGATTTCAAGAGCCACTGACTCAAGGAAAGATAAATTAAGTCATCTTAATATGTGGCAGCACACATGTAACACAAGGCAGCTATTGCACTTACGACCTCCTTGCACTCACACCATGATATGAGGATGGAACCTTCACCATATGAAAGTTTATAGCTAAGGCTTCAATACACATATGTGATGCAATCTGGGAAAACCTGCCACATGGTGCAAAATTTATATTTGAGTTTTGACTATCATTGCAAAGTTTGAAATACAAAGTTTCCATAACTTTTTACTTCTTTCTTCTATTATTACACATCATCAAAGTATGACCTTATACTAATTGCACCACAAAAATAAAGCTACAAACATAACAGTATTTTGAAGGTATTTTCTTTATTTTTTCAAAACGGTCCTGTGCGACATGTGGCGGGACGGTTTTCACAGATCACATCACATATGTCCCTGGTGACATTGCATGATATTTAAAGAGACATGAGGAGATTTCCAGAAAGAAGCGCCCCCCAATTTTTGTCGAACCCCGGTTTTTTGCATATTTGGAATGCTTACCAATGTATTAGATCACACCTGAAGTGAATTAACCGAATACGCAGTCTTTATGTAATAAGATGATGATTTAGTACTTTCTGTCGTGCACGACAGAAAGTCAAAGCATGGTTTTCTATGGGCACGATTGCGATAGCAGGCAAGTTCAAAACAGGTTTGCAGTTTTCTTTTACACTTGTTTGTTCATAAACCTTTGAAACGTTCTCGGTAGGTGGTCTACGACCGATCCAGTGAAAATTGAGAGAAATTTGTATCCTCAAAAAATCTCCTCCTGTCACTTTAAAGGGATAATTTACATAATTTATGCAAAAAGTAGGAAATACATTATTAATTATTATGTTTATTGTAGATGCTTTGAGGTTATGACCTTCATCATATGAAAAAATAGCTAACACATGTTGCCCATGATCGGAGGCGAAGCTAGTGGTTCAAGAACCTCTTTATAAAAATTCACTTCTATGGTTGTTAGCGGAAACAATTTCTCAATGAGCACTCAGCTGAGAGTAGGTATTTGTTTATCATTGGAGTGGATTTTGATAATGTTATCAAATGACAATTAACTATTTGTGTGAAGAAGCTATCACAACTCGCAAGAGGCGGAAGTTGTTACGGTATTTATAGTGACACATGCTAGCATAATGCACTCTTTTGATTGGTCACGTGGAAGGTAATATCATCATGTGTAATGAGCAAATCAGAGATACTGTAAGAATGTTGGTATGGTTTACACACAGATATAGAAGCACTATTTTGATTGGTTACTCAGAGGGCTATCTTGTGTTGTGTCCTGTAATGAGCCAATCATACAGATTCTATCATAGGAGATAGTGCCCAGGGAGTTAAGACAAACAAACCTTGTTATGCTAATAGTGCTGTTATGGTTTTCACTCCGATTTCAGTTGTCTTTAAAGAATACATACCCTACAGTAATTTTGAACTTCATTGAGTAAACAAACAAGCCTAATAATAATCAGAAGACAAGTGATTATAATCCAAGCATGAGAAAAACAAAAGCCTGATTATATTTGACATAATTATGTCCTCAGCCACTTCATGATGTGAAGTTTTGCAACAGAAGTGTAATTTCAATATAATATGTAATAATTTCTAGCAGAGAGTGGGAGGGAGAGGGGAGCACTCACATCAGCACACAAAATGTTTGTTTGTCGGTACAATACACATGTCGGTGCCAGGGGCGGATTTAGAGGGAGCGCACCCAGCGTGCACCCCCTCTATTTTTGCAGAGCACAAGGCACCAAGCGCCACATAGGCCTATAGGGCATCAGATGCCCTGTAGATCTAGAAAAATGACTTTTTGCTGCGCCGGGCACCCTGTAGACCTCTAAGAATGACGGTACAGGGCGTCGGGCACTGTGCAGATCAAGAAGAATGACTTTTTGTGGGCGCCCAGGCTGACACAGTATCCCAGCGGGCATAGTCGTTTAGAGGCACGTCCGACCGACGTTGGCACGTCGAAAACAGGTCAACGATTTTTATAAATTTACGTCGAAAATGCAAATTGAATCAATATCTTTAAGAACTACTTCAATCGATTTGCATTTCGACATAAATAGTGTGTAAATTTTCTAAAACTACCTCACGTCTTTTCGATGTTCCAGCGTTGATTGCCCACTGGGATGTTACTTATTTGTTTTGTTGTGTAATGCTTGACAAAGAATTCCCCCTTCAGAATTTTAAACCAACTGAAAACAAAATTGAGAATTTCTGGATCTGCCCATGGGTACATTCACAAATCTGTGCCCCCCCCCCCCCCCCCCCAACCCCTCGTTAGGTTATAAGGAGTTGTACTATAGTCTGTCCTCTTAGAGGCAATACATCATACAAAATTGTGAAATTTGCATAAATTTGCATAAATCAATTTCATATCCTTTGTTATCCTTAACAGAATAAAGCGCAATACAAAATAAGGCATTAGAGGGGAAAGAGATTTTGCCCTAACGCACTAGAGAGTGAATAACAAAAGCCAATTTCCGGCTAGCCTACTACAAGGTAGTAATGATCAGAATCAGTATCATAATAATGATAAATGCTC
This sequence comes from Ophioderma brevispina, assembly GCA_023653785.1. Lineage (NCBI taxonomy): Eukaryota > Metazoa > Echinodermata > Ophiuroidea > Amphilepidida > Ophiodermatidae > Ophioderma > Ophioderma brevispina. Next base: position 28,259 of record JAMKCH010005624.1, read on the forward strand.
ATTATTATATCTCTCTGGGCTCTAGAGTAAAAAAAAAAGATTACATCCTATCTGTTAGCGATGACTATGGATTATAACCTCTTGAGTGAAATTTCACTAGTTTCGACAACAAGCAGGGAACAAAATTGAATTTTAACGAAATGTCCAGCCCATGCTATTGTGTTTGCATTATAGAAGCGGAAACATTTACAAGTTAAAATTAGGAATTTTTGCTCATTATTTGCATCTCAGATTTGTCCCTGCCAAGGTCGTTGTTTATATTAGTATATCGAAATTGCCAGCTGGATTCAATATCTATAGAGTGTATCCCAGAACAAAAATGGCTATAGTTATCCCATAACTACTCCTAGAGTGGATTCCTGAAGAGTTTAGCTCTGGACATGTATTACATACAAAACCACCATGAGCTACCAGAGTATTTAGACTCAAGAAAAAGTAGGGCACAAAATCTAGGGAATAAAAAATTTCAAGAATATACAAGATAGGAATAGTATTTGGATCCTAATCCTATGCTACGAGTCCCATCTTGGGATATAACTTAAAAATGAGTTAGACTTCAAATTTTTTGGAATACAGACAAAAAGTGGGCAATTTTACCCATAATTTGGGAGGATGGTTACAAATATACTAGACTGCAAAGGAGTAAAATGAATTTTTTTGTCACCTTTTGTGTCAAATTTCATAGGTTAAAATAAGAACATTATAAAACAACCATTGTTGAATAATAGTGGGGACAATTTTAATCAAGTTGGTGCAGAATCTGTGTCACTTTGAGTTTAAAATGGCAAAAAACAAACTGAAGATGTAAAATTGACTTTCACTCAAAATTTTCAGGTACTGTTCCTCAGCTAGGGTTAGGGTCCAGTACTATTCCCACATTATATCTCTTTCAGCATTTTTGTGTTGTCTGCCAAGCAAGCAGCACATAGGGATTACTTTTGTGTGTCTGTGCATCTGTCTGTGTGTGTGTGTCTGTGTATCTATCAGTGGTAAAATGTTGACCCAAATGCTAACCCTAAACACATTTGGCCCTCCACATATATGCACACATTTTCATGACACTTGGATACAGTGTTCCTTGGGTAGTGACCCACATGGTGGTGACCTCACTTGACCTTGGTGACCTCATGCGACCTTTGTCCCCATTCACAAACCATGATAGTAGATGAGCATGCATTCTGTGAATGCTTTATTTTTTATTTAAAATATTACCATTTTTTCTTGAATTGCTTGTAGACAAATGCTACTTTGCTAGAATTCCATTGTTGTGTAGATATAAAAAATATATTAAATCATATGGAACCAACATGGATGAGTTGGAAATATTGGTCAGGGGATATTTGATTTGATATTTGATTTTCTTTCATTGGATATTTGCAAGCAAAAATAGCAGCAAAAAAAAGATGCATATAGTAGGTATTGTTAGCTTTTGCCACCAAAATCTTGCTCTTTTTTTTCTGAGTCCCACTGTTGACAGGCATTTGGGTGCAGGATTTCCAGTGTTTATACGCAACACATTTGCCTCGCCTTTAATATTTCAAGTTATTTAAAATTATCCAGTTGGCTTTCTCATCTAGAATCAGTACTCCCTTTGTGAAAGACTTGATTTGAGTTTTCTGCAGAGGGGGCGTGGATTTTGAATTGTAGTAGCCCAATGGCTATTCCATTTGAAATGCATACTCCCTTGTGGGAGACTACCAAAATGTGATAATTATATTTCAAGTTTTTCAGAGAGTCGGGTTTTGTGCAAAATTAATTTTTTTGATGCTGCATTTTTCCTCACACACCAGTTTAGCTAACAAATAGTTTATTGAATATTTTAAATCATGGAGTGAGAATATTTACTGATTTTAAACGATAGGCCTATGTTATAGCAAACATAGAAAGCTGGCACATTTTCACAAAAATCTGAATCAGGTAATGTGTAGGCAAACTTGTTTGCCCTAACTTGAATCAAGAAATGTGTATATAAATGGATACCATAGGCTCGTTCGTACTCAATGATATTAAAGCCGCAAAAGTCATAAACCGGTCAAACAGGTTACATGCCGTGGAAATCAACTCCGGTGTGCATTTTCTTGTGTTAAACGCCATTTCCGTGGTCTGCTGAATAAATGTTGCTGGAGTCATTTTATTATAAAATCGTTCTGTTTACCCATAAGGGCGCTGATTTGGTCTTAATCATTTTAGGTGATGGCTAATGTATATAAAATCTTTGCAACCATGCAAATATATCAATTTTGAAAATTGAGGGTGCACTATTTTTCAAATGTGCAAGTGTCTCTTTAAGGACAACTGTTCAAATTGATGGCAAAATAACTACAGTAAACTCTCACTTGGCAAGGGTGCCAGAAACTGTTCTTTTTGGGCTATGATGTGATTAGAGTGATTATATCATTAAGAATAAGATCTTTATTTTCCAAACAAGTTTAGTGTCATGAATTTTTCTTTGGACTTTGAAGTACCTCTTGAGTGGCCACAAATTACCCTCCACCTCTCTCACTGCTCCCCTAGCTGTGCATGGACTTGCAAATTAACAAAATTAACCTTAAACAGAGTCTAGTAATACTAAATATCAACATTAATTGATAATTATCCTTACTGAAATTCCCCCCCCCCCATCCACCCATGTCATCGTTAATTTAAATAACATTCACAAGATTTTATACTTAAGTTTCAAACCATTGTTTCAAAATTGAGTGATTACTACTTTTGTATAATTATGCATATTTTTGATTATTTTTAAACAAAAAGCCATAATGGTTTTTATAAATACATATTTTGATAATGGCTGTTAATTAAACATTGTATTTGCCAGTGCTGTTGATGTTTGTTTGTATTATTTTACAGTGTTCACTTTTTTGGTGGTGTAGAATTACAGTGTTCGGTTTCAGACCTGGAGTTGTTTGATACTTGCAAACGTCTCCTGTGTGTAGATTGGCCAATGAATTAAAGAAATGGTTGTGTGTCATATTAATGGAAGGCTACAGTATGTCTGGTTTTAAAAATTGTTGATGTAAAGAAATGTTACTTGCTGTTAATATTATTTTGATTTAAGGTTGTCTTATGTATACCTGTGTACCACTTGTAAACCATTTTAATTGCTGTAAGTGTAAGCACCCATTCTGTACTGTAATAATGTTGTTTTTATGTTAAAGGTGCTAAAATGCTGTAACAATATCATATCTTTTTCTCATAACACTGTATATTTTTACTATAAAAATTGTATTTTTTGTTGAGTATAGTATTATGGGAATGTAAAGAATAGTAAATTTGAAAATACTGAATAATAAATGAGAAGACAGAGAAGTTTTTTATGCCAATTCCGTAACACTTTGCAACATATCTATATTTTCCTGTCATAGAGATTGATAAATAAAAGGCTCAAATACCAACAGTGATGTTGATTTGATAGCTTGTTGGTGGACAGAGAACACTACACGGCGGTAGACATGTTGTAGCTGCTATATAGGCTACCACGTGAGTAAGAATCCGGCCGTGTAATGAGAACACACACAGGTTTAAAACAACCCCATAATGCTTTGTAATGTAATGCATTATGGGATAGGTTAAAGGTTGACTCGGAGATTTCCTGATGAGGGCGCACTGAATTTTCAAACAAATCATGTTTTTTGCATATACATAATGCTTGTCCATGTGTGAGATAACTAAGCTCTAATCAAAGTCCTACATATAGAAAATCACAACTTTATACAATTTTGGATCCTTAATTTTTTCTTATACACGGTATCCTTTGGCACTGTTATACTGTGCATAAATGTTTACTGCATGAAAAATGAAAATTCTGATTGACATCTCTAACTTTGGAATTAAGCATTTTAGATGACTATCTTTAGTTTTAGATGATTATTTTTAATGACTATACACACAAAAAATAAAAAAAAAAAAAAAAAAAAAAAAAAAAAAAAAAAAAAAAAAAAAAAAAACATTTTTTAGCATTCTCGTTCGCAGGTATAGTTTCCTAGACAATTACCAACGTAACTGTGCAAAAATATCAATTTTGAAAATTGGGGGCGCTCTTCAAAAAATGTGCTAATATTGCTTTAATTATGTAACCACCATGATTATTTGCATTCTTGAGTGTTGGCCTTTGCTCTTGAATTTGGCGGATGTGTGACAAATGCACCAGATATCATACTAATTTTATGAAAAAAAACAAAGAAATGTGCTTCTGTTGTTGTATTTGATCTTAAAGGTGCAACAAGAGATTTCAAATAACAGGTGTCCCTAAAATGTGAAAATTCAGATTTTTGCACTGGTTTAAAGCTTTCTATCAAAAATATCCCCATCTGAAAGGATTAAGCTGAGAACTGTTTCTTTGGCACAAAAATTGTGAAATCTCTAATTTCCTATAGGAGCAAATAGGAAATTCAGCATATGTTTTCTACTGAAATATAAGCATATAAAAATCACCTTTTGCTTTCCTTTTAAGTTATTTTTGTAGCCAAATAAAAGGTAGAAAAAAAAAAAAAAAAAAAAAAAAAAAAAAAAAAAAAAAAAAAAAAAAAACACACAAAAAATATATTTTGAAATCTCTGAGTCAGCCTTTTAAACCCCCCTCTGAAGATTTTGGTGTATAGAGCTGGACACGGACTGGCTGAATCCAGGTGATTACAAGCTTGTACTGCACTTTCAATTCAAGAAAAGTGGTTGCATGGACTTTAATAACTGTTAAGGTAGTGTGTTGATTGAGATTTGGTCTCCCCTTTCATACAAGCTTTCAATCTTGGTTGGAATACACTGATAAGTGACCATTAATACAAAGATCTGTTTTTTTTATAAAATTCTATTAGATACTACTTTCGTTCATTTGACGCTGTTTAAAAGATAAATGAAGAAAAGATCCTCATGGTGTACCATTGTCAGGCCATACCTCCCACCCACTCAGTTTAATTGTGGTAATTAAAAGAAACCTTGTATTCATCAATTCATCACCTGCAGAATAGTGTGGCTGAATATTTGTAATGATGATGATATGATCAATGATGTGGTGTGTTTATGGTAACCACTAGTAATTAGTAAGCAGTTTGGTCATTGTAAACACCTTCTTAATGGTGTTTTGCATGGTTAAAGTTGATCTATTTGTGTATTTTCATTTGAAAGACTCACCAACAATCTTTGTAATATAGACAATTGTTACTCTCACAAGGTTTTTAAGATATAATCGTTGAAATGAAGTTGTGTGGGTGACATGCTTTCAAATGAAAAAAGAGAACAACATATGAAATCAGACTGTGCACCTTAAAGTCATTGTGTTGATTCTCTACTATGCCTTGTCAGTCATGGAAAGTCACACACTATACTGTGTTAAAAGAGTCAGCAAGGAGTGTGATGTTTTCACAGAACTAATCATTGTAATGGCCACCTCATAGATCGGTCTACATGAAAACTACAAAAACTACAGTAAGATAAAATGTTCTGGCCCTACTCCCAGGAAGCACTCACATAATGGGTATGGGTGTAAGGCTGGCACTTCCAAAGCTGGGGGGGGGGGATTCGGTGACAGACAACTCCAAAAAATAGGGGTCTTTGGGCGAGAGACAGGGAAATGCCCTAAATAGGGGTTTTCGGGTGACGAATTTGCAAATGAGTTAAACAGATGGTTTTTTGGGGGGACAATTCAAAGTGGTTTTAAAAGAAATATAGGTCTTTGGGTGAAAATGTTCAAAATTCCCCCCCCCCCCAAAAAAAATATGGTGTTTTGGGTAACAGTGATGCTGAAAATGCAGCATTTTCATGCTAAAACATGCCAAATCAGCCTATTTTCGGCTATTAGAGGTCCTTCCGCCCCTGGGTTCCCCCAAGGTCTGGACACGCCAGTGAAATGGGGGGTCTTAACAGCCTTTAATACGTATACAATCACCTCCAAAATGGGAGGCCCATGGGAGGCTCTACTCCAGGTGGGCTCTTGTTGACTGAAAAACCATTTTTTTAAAGAGTCACTGACCAAAGAAGTGGTTTTTAATAGTATGTTTGATGTAAATTTCTCACAATGGCAGGAGGTTGTCACTTAAAACCTTCTTCCATTCACGTGAGGAATTATATCACATTTTGGAACCTTTAGATTTGTACATTATCAGCATCAAAAATGGATCCTACACAGTGGGCATAATGATGCACTGTCCTAATCCACCTTGTACTCGGCATGCTTACGACATCGATTTGAAAAAGAATGTAGACATTGTTAAGCTCCAACAGCTGTTGTTTTCTGTGGGGCAGTGAGTGGCGAGCCAGGGGGGAGGAGTGCCCCCTCTGAAATTTTTTGAGGCGAAATCGGGAAAGTGAAAAGACAGAGGTATGTTAAAATTAGCCCTTTTTCAGACTTTTACATATGGGACCGGGATATTTTGCCTGGATTGGGACGTTGTTGGTTTGTGGTTGTACCTACTGCGGAACCAGCGGACTGGCTATGTGCCTGTTGTTGGGTATGGAAATTGATCTAAATGTGTTTATGACAGAGGCAAGATGGATTATGACATGTGCTGTCTTTGAACCAAGGAGGTAGCATGAGTGTATGAAATTCAAACATCTAAATATTAAAAATGATTGAAGCAGGTGGGCATTTAAACCCGGGGGTATTCGGTGACATTGAAAAAAAAATAGGGGTCTTTGGATGAGAGACATCCAAAATACCCCAAAATAGGGGGTTTTGGGGTGAACATTTTCAAAAATTTCCCCCCAAAATAGGGGGGTCTTGGGTTGACAGTGGTAAATTTTCAAAGAAATATGGGGTCTTTGGGTGACATGTTCAAAATATATGGGGTAATTGGGTGACAGCAATGCTGAAAATGGGGTTTTAATAGCCTTACATACGCATAACCTCCAAGATGGGAGGGTCCCCCCGGCATTTAAGAGGTTCAAACATTCATCCTTTTTCAACAATGCATATCACAAAAATATAGAAGCATCTGACAACAAACAATCTTGTTCTCTTTTAAAATATTTCCCTCCTGGGTTTTCTCCCTTTCTTTATTTAAAAACACTAATATCACCTCTCCTACGAGAAGCCACGAACTGAGAACAGTGCTATTGAAAGTAGCACAGCTTCTGAACAATTGAAAACAAAAATCATGTTCTTTGTGTAAAATTGCAAGGAGTATTTTGTCATGTGAATGCAAAAAGGTCATAAGTGCAATAGCTGCCATTTGTCAGAAATACTCTCCAAACATACTATTATGCCAAGTCTGTGGTCAATGGCTTTGAAATGGTTCTTCAGGCAGCATAGTCAACTGAAGAACCATTCTAAGAGCTACTACCACAAGGAAATATAAATTGAGAGTTATCCCAATACATGGCATTACACAAATGTATCGCATAGCAGCTAATGCACTTTTGACCTTGCTGCACTGGCATGAAAACTTGAAGTGTTACATATAACATTGGCAATGCACTGTGTCATGGCTGCAAGTGGAGGAAAAAAAAACATAATATCGAATCATAATTTTGATATTACATTGTGCCCAATGGTGCAGTGTTCTTTGATATTGACTTGTAAAATGCTTTGTAAGCTGAGGTTGTCATGACAATAATAATTATAAAGTGAACAAAGTGATTTCTAGTGTTGTTAAGAAATGGATGGCATAAAAATATATGTTGCTAGTCTGTATTGAATATTTGCACAATTTAGGATGTAGCAATAATCACACAAATAAATACAGACACAATTGTTGAGGTAAAATGGGTCTAAAATACAAATATTTAATGCATTGCATTGAAAAGTGTCTTACAGTGAAATTGTGACAATATTGTGCTGCATGCAAGAAGTTGTTGTGTTTTCTCCTGTGGGCTTGCAAAAGGCACCAGTCTCTTTCATGCCTGTTTGGCAATAAAGAACATTTCAGAGTCTTAAATACTACTGTGGCTTCCCTAGTCTCCGACTGTCACCGACAAAATAGGAGTCTATTTTCCTTCTGTAAAAAAAATTGCAATAACCTAGCACCCACTTGTGTTTATTATCTCCTATGGCCAAAAAGCTCTTGAATTACACATCCAGATTTATTGATTGTGGTTTTGCACATTGCAAGGTGGATTAAGAGAGGGGGGGAGTAATGTAGGGAGGGAGAAAGAGCAAGGAAGGGAGGGAGAATAAAAGATGGAGAGAAGACAGGGAGAAAGAGAGAAAGTTCATCATTTAGAAAGGGTGAGGAAGGGAGCAAGAAAAAGGCCGAGAGGAGGGAGGGGAGAGAGAACACAGGGAAAAAAGAGAAAGTTTATATTATTCTTTCTACACGAAGATTGATTATATCGCTATCTTAAGTAGATGGTTAATTGCATTGGTGAATTGTGAAATAGCAAAGTATAATGAATAAAATAGAAATTTTATATTGTATGAATGGTGTATATGTGAAAAATAATCCATGTATCAAATACTGGATTAAATTGTTAACTGCCATGCTCAGTGGAACTAACTTGAAAGTGGAAGGGGCCTGAATGTTACTTTTCCATTGCCTTTATGCAGTTAGCCCCCCTCCAGTTCCACTGTGCATGCCTACAACTGCAGATTTTCCAATGAAATAAGTATTTGAGCTAACAGACTGAACAGTTTGATAATATGGCTATTTTCATTTAGTGGCTAATTTGTGAAACAGCCAATTGTAAATCTGCCATTTTGGTTAAAACTCCTGGGCACTACCACCTATATATGATACAATCAAAATAGTGCTTAGATGCCGATAGATCGGCAAGTAGTGCCAGGGGGTTAAAAACTAACCAGAATGTATTTGAAATAAAAATTTCCCAGGGTCCATAAGAAGCTCATGGTCCTAACATGACAGAAACTCATGCTTCACAGACTACCATGGCAACTGTATCACTTTTAGATTGCTGAATTGCCCATGGCAACAAAATGTAGGCTAATTTGGGATTAAAAGGGTGAAAATGGACAGGGGCACCATCTGTAGAAGAGATCGTCAATTTAACTTTGGGTCCAAGAAGTCCGTCAAGAAGGACCCAAGCACAACTGACTTGGCCACTGAGCATGCCACTGATGCACTTGGTCGCTAGGTCAGTGGTGGTACCCCTGTGTCCTTCTTGATGGACTAAGGATACCAAACTACCTGAATAAGCCCTATATTGCAGGGCTAAAGCAACCTTTTATTTTTTTTTTTAAGGGACACAGTGTAATGTTGTACTGAAGATTTGAGAAATTGATGGGAGAAATTATAGCTCAGATTAACAAGGGACTATGTTGTTACCCAGAGAGTGTTTTGAATCAATCCATGATGCATAGCAATGTGCCTATACCATACTGTATAAAACACATGTCAGTACTTAGGGATAAAAACTGTTCCAAAAGTTTAAGAACCACAAGACATTTCATAATCATGCAAAAAATTCCCTAAGTACTAACGCTTTGTGGGCTAAAATGAGCATTAAAGTCAGGGTTTTTATGTGTTAAGAATAGGATTTTTATGTGATCACATGACCCCATTGAGGTGAAATTTCCCAAAACTGGTGCATTGTGGTATTGACTCAAAACACCCTCCGGTTGATACCTGTGAACATAGGTGGCTTACAATTTATATTGTTAATGAGTTGCGATTCAGAGGGAAAAGATGAACTTTGATCATAATAAATAAATCAACCACTCAAAAGATACAGTTGCAATTATTCTGAAGTTTGGTAGTTTGTTAAATTGAGCAAGTCTTCTTTATTTTTTATTTGACGAACTTGCCTATGTTCCCATTGGTTTACTCTGTGTGTTCTCCCCACTGAACAAGATAACAAAGTGATTAGGGGGAGCAAATGTGACATTCTGAGGGAAAACATCAACAATTTGAGATCAAGGGAGTAGTATACAAGCAGTGATGTCATATCATGCATCAAGCTCTTGAGAGTATGGTGAACTTGACATATGCCTCAAATTTCATTTTGGGCTCTTGTTAAAAATTTCAAAGGCCTTTTGGTTCACAGAATATTGTTTTGGCCTTTAGCTCTGTCAAAGATATAATGGATACAACAGGTGAACATTATTGCCAAAACCATAAAATATAACTTGAATACTTTTGTAATGTATGTGTATTCGCCATCGAAGTGGTTACGTAACTCCCTGGTTACTGGATCACGCACCTTTTGGAATGTTATTGCAGGCCGTAGACTTTGTTTAGTGATCATTTCGATTGTGGTGCAGGACTCAAAAGCATGATCCAGTTGACATAGTAACGACCGGATTACACGTAACACTTCGCTAGCGAATTGCTATTCATGTCTGGAATGAACAGTGTACTGATATTGGTATATAAGTGAATGTGTATAGTCAGTATTGTTTTTTAATCTGTATACTCATTTGAGTCATGCACAGACTCATTTTGCTGTTAACTCATATGAGTCAAAGTACTCAATTGAGCCATGTTGTGCATTATACCTATTCTTTTCAAGCTGTTTATTTATCAGTTTGCCTGTGCAAAGCTTGGTTTTAGAGGTGGACAAAGAGGGCAGCGTATGGTTGATACAGGGAGGGGTCCAAGGGTAAGGATCCCTGCATATTTGACCATGATTTTAAATCAAATCTGTAAAAAAAAAAAAAAAAAAAATGTTTAATCCATGGCGAAAATCACGGACAAATCTAAAAAGGTCTCAATACGGGTTTTTCTTGGACCACCCCACTGTATTACCCCTTTTCAAAATTTCGCGAACTTTGAAAATGAAAAAGTACCCTTTTTTCTGATATCGCGAAAAATAAAATTCGCGAAATTGATTGAGGAAAACAGCCTTTTTTCGCGATCCTACGAACGAGCATGGGTACCCGACAGTAAGAGGAGCTGTTAACTCATATGAGTCAAAGTACTCAATTGAGCCATGTTGTGCATTACACCTATTCTTTTCAAGCTGTTTATTTATCAGTTTGCCTGTGCAAAGCTTGGTTTTAGAGGTGGACAAAGAGGGCAGCGTAGGGTTGATACAGGGAGGGGTCCAAGGGTAAGGATCCCTGCATATTTGACCATGATTTTAAATCAAATCTGTTGATAAAGGTCTTCCACCTTTCGGATTAGCGGCTATCTTGCTGGGAATGGCAAAGTCCATTCCAAATTTCTGGAGACTTTCTATATCTAAAGAAAGACATTGATGTTGGATATGTATGCATAAAAGTATGGGTCACACTTTGAATAGTATAAGTACTTTGAGGTCGGGTATTAAATTGATCTGAATGAGGAATACTACGAGAACTAACACCTTCTGTTAGAGTGAGGTGAAAGACCTCTATTTGGACCTTGCTGGGACCTTCACCCCCTCGACCCATCCCTGTATCCATCCATGGGTAGTGTTTCAAATCTATGTTGTGGCAAATCTTAACATTCTGATATAGACCCAAATTCTATAAATTTTCTCTACAAATTGTGTGATTTTGTTTCTTATCTCTGTAAGGTTATTCATCACCACAGAATAATACTTAGAGTAATTAAAACTTCAGGTATACAATGCTGTGTAGTTAAGGTGACATCATCCCCATTCTCATTGCAATCAGGTTTATTATCAACCCATTATAGTCATAGCATGGATTTGAACTAACTACTTCCATTCATTTGTATTGTAATATTTCCCAATGTATGTTATGTTATAATAACCTTTTTATAAGTGATGTAGTGAGATGTTAATCATGTAAATTAAAAAACAAAATTAACGTCTTCCGTACTTGCCGAGTTTGTGTTTTTTATTCTGTGTTTTCTGATATGAATCTTAGGTAATGTCATAATCCTTTGGACATGATAACACATGCATATCACTTTGTGAACTGCCCTTACAGGCAATTCAACAGTGTGTCGTATTGGCGGGAAAGCGGGCGTACATATATATATATATATATATATATATCCAAGAGATTTTGACAGATACTAGGCTGGGGGAGGGGCAACATTAAAGTGACAGGAGGAGATTTTTGTACGATACGAATTTCCCTAAAATTTCACTGGGTCGGTTTCGAAGGTTTATTGGACAAATGGGTGCAAAAGAAAACCGCAAATCTTGTTTTGAACTTGCCTGCTATCGTAATCGTTCCCCATAGAAAACCATGCTTTGACTCTCTGTCGTGCACGACAGAAACTACTAAATCATCATCTTATTAGTCTCTGTCGTACACGACAGGAACTACTAAATCATCATCTTATTACATAAAGACGGCATATTTGGCTTATTCACTTCAGGTGTCATCTAATACATTGGTAAGCATTCCAAATTAATGTAAAAAAACTGGGGTTCGAGAAAAATTGGGGGCGCTTCTTCCTGGAAATCTCATGTCTCTTTAAGCATGAGGCTAATATGAAACAATATGTTTATAGGCATGTGGCACAGAAATGATAACTAACAAATTATTAGTCAAGAAAATAATCTTCAACAAGCACAAGGCTGGGATGAATGCAAATGGGTAAAAATTTACCCATCGTTGGGCTGTTCACCTGTTAATACATGTTGGTTAAATTTTTAACCAACCGTTCTGAGAGTGAATAAAGTTGCATAAACAATCTTAAAGCAGCACTGGCACATTTTCAGAAAATATCAAATTTCTTAAATTTGCTCACAAATGATAATCTAGACCATTGGAAGAATAAAGATATATTTTACACATAAAAATAACATACCCAAAACAGATAGGGACATTAATAAGAGTCTAAAGATATCAGGTAATTTGTAGGCCAACTTTTAAGTTTGCCGTAACTTTAATCAACAAATGTGTCTAAGTTTGTCTATTACATGAATATAAAAAAAATGTGACGGTGAGGCTTGCACTTTGCAGAACTATGTGTTGTTAATATCCCCTTTATTATCTTGCTTTTCTTTACTTCAGATTTAGAGTATTTTTAAGATTTTGATCTCTGCTTAAAGGTGCAACAAGAGATTTCCAATAACAGGTGAAAATGTGAAATTTCTGGTTTTGGCACTGGTGTAAAGCTTTCTATAAAAAAACCATTCCCATCAAAAAGGAGTAAGCAGAGAACTGCTTCTTTGGTACAAAAATTGTGAAATTTCTAATGTCCTATAGGAGCAAATAGGAAATTCAGCCTATGTTTTCTATTGAAATATAAGCATATACAAATCACCTTTTGTTTTTCATTTTAAAGAGACACTGGCACATTTGAAAAATAGTGCGCCCTCAAGATTTTTCAAAATC